>JBBBDQ010001839.1:1545000-1695000 GCA_037127315.1 Ascarosepion bandense | reverse complement strand
TTCTTTTTTTTATGCATTCTTTCTTTCTGTCTTTCTTTTTTCTTTCTTTCTTTCTTAGACATTCCCTTATTTTTCTCAGCATTCTTTCTTTCTTGCTTGTGCGTTATTTGGTCTTTGTTTCTTTGTTTGTTTCTTTTTTCTTTCTGTCTTTCTTCGACATTTTTCTACATTTTTAAAAATTCTTTTTTATGCTATCCTTGTGCTTTCTTTCTTTTTTCTTTCTGTCTTTTTTCTCAGACATTCCTTTATTTTTCTTAGATATTCCTCTATTTTTGTTTCTTTGTTTTTTTGTTTGTTTGTTTCTTTTTTTTATATGCGTTCCTTGGATTTCTTTTTTCATTTCTTTTTTTCTTTATTTTGTTTTCTTAGTCATTCGTCAATTTTTCTTTCTTTCTTTCTTTCTTTCTTTCTTTCTTTCTTTCTTATGCGTTCCCTGTGCTTCTTTCTTTCTTTCTTTCTTTCTTTCTTTCTTAGACAGATATTCTTTCTTTCTTAGATATTCTTTTATTTTTCTTATGCATTCTTTCTTTCTTTCATATGCGTTCCTTGGGATTTCTTTCTTTCTTTTTTCTTTGTGTTTTAGACATTCATCCATTTTTCTTTTTTGTTCCTCTTTTTTCTTTCTTTGTTTCTTTGTTTGTTTCTTTCTTTCTGAAACATTCCTTTATTTTTGTTTTGCATTCGTCCTTTCTTCTATATGTGTTTCCTTTTTCTTTCTTTCTTTCTTTCTTTCTTTCTTTCTTATTCGTCCCTTGGGCTTTCTTTCTGTTTTTCTTTCTTTTTTTTCTGTCTTTTTTCTTTGTTTGTTTGTTTGTTTGTTTGTTTGTTTGTTTGTTTGTTTGTTTGTTTCTTTCTTTCTTTCTTTCTCAGACATTTCTTTATTTTTCTGATGCCTGCCTTTTTTCTTTCTTTCTTTCTTTCTTTCTTTCTTTCTTTCTTTCTTTCTTATGCTTCCGTGCTTTTTGTTTGTTTGTTTCTTAGACGTTCTTTCTTTCTTTCTTTCTTTCTTTCTTTCTTTCTTTCTTTCTTTCTTTCTTTCTTTCTTTCTTTCTTTCTTTCTTTCTTTCTTATGCGTTCCTTTGGATTTCTTTCTTTCTTTCTGTTGTGGATTCTTGTTTAGAAACCACACAAAATAATAAATAACAAAAACGGGTATGGAGGTAAAAAATGTAAGTTATATTTGAACAAAAATATACAAACTGGTACACGGGTTAGTCAAATCAGGAATACTAGGAATACTGTTAGTAGGAATCAATATATACATTCTTGTAGTGAAGAAGTCCGGGTAATGAGTCTATATTCTTACTGACCAACTAGCGGCGATACAACTACTCAACTCCATTTAACTCTTCATCTCATCTCATGCTACACACTGCCGTTCTCTGTATAGGTAGGATTATTTGCACACATCAAGCGAATCCATTCTTCTGTGCAAAAAGAGGTGCTCCCAACACTTTTTTCGTATGCGTTCCTTGGGCATCTTTCTTTCTTTCTTTCTTTCTTTCTTTCTTTCTTTCTTTCTTTCTCAGACATTCCTTTATTTTTCTTATGCATTATTTCTTTCTTTCTTTACTTTGCGTTTATTGGGATTTCTTTCTTTTTTTCTTAGCCATTTCTCTATGTTTCTTTCTTTCTTTTCAGGCCAGATAGAGAGAAAATGAGACAGGGGAAAGCAACGGATAACATATTTGAAGGACCTAATCAGTTGGATGACGGAACGAGGATTGCATGGTGTAACAGGAGAAGGCGTGCTCAGAGCCACCAGGGATAGGGAAACGTGGAAAGCCATGATCACCTACGTCCTGAAGGGACAGGGCACATAGAAGAAGAAGAAGATAATATTTATGTGTCAGAGATTTACAAATTGCGAACACTGCTAAATAATTTACTTAAGAAGGGTATGAAATGGAATTGGTTGGTGGAATGTGAAAAAGCTTCTGAAGGAATTAAAAAAAATCTAATGACTTTAGATTTATCTCTGAGACATTACGTTTCAGCCGTAAATCTAAAGTCATTAGACCCGCAGTGACAAATAATATCAGCGTCTGGTGCGAATATCGTATAGAAGCGGTAATAGGTTATAAATTCGAAGACAGTACAGTGGAAGCAGTCGCCTACGCTTCAAGAAATTTGACAAATACGAAAAAATGCTACAGTCAAATTAAAAAGGAAGCGCTTGATATAATTTTTGTGGAATGAAATTCACAAGATGATTTTGGGAAGAAAATTAATATTGCAAATTATTAAGTATATTCGGGTCTAAGAAATAGACTCCTACGCATAATGCAGACTACAGTCTGGGATTTGATTTTGTTGAATTATGATTTAAATATTAAATTTCTATCGTCTAAAAAATTGGGACATGCAGATGGCTTGTCCAAATTGATATTCAAAATACTGCTAGAAAGTATAATGGTTGTAATTCAGCAGCCAAATCACTATCTATAAATTATCAGGCATGACCGAAAACTGATAAATCGTGGGAAAAACGTAATATGGATCCTGCTGGACCAATAAATGGTTCATACTATTTGATTGTGATCGACAATTTCACAAAATGGACCAAGATATTGAAATGTAAACGACCTACTACAGCAATAAGGATGACATTCTTACGCGAACTTTTTGCAACGTTTGGTGTACCTGACAGGGTGGTATCCGATAATCGAACTCAATTTACTTTTAGTGAGTTTAAATATTTCTATCAAAACCACGTGGTTGAACACTTGATAACACCAATTTATCATCCGAGATCGAATTGTCAAGCTGGGTTGCGTGTTCTTCATTTTCTTCTATGTGCCCTGTCCCTTCAGGACGTAGGCGGCCATGGCTTTCCACGTCTCCCTATCCATGGTGGCTATTAGCACGCCTTCTCCTGTTGCACCATCCACCTGATTAGGTCCTTCAAATATGTTATCCGCTGCTTTCCCCTGTTTTTATCTCTATCTGACCTGTTAGTATCAGTTTCTCCAAGCCACCCTTCCTCACTGCATGTCCCAGGAACTTCAGCTGTCTCTTCCTGATGCTCAGTATTAATTTCCTTTTTGTTTCCATGATTTCTATTCATGATTTCACATGCTCGATCCATGATATTCGCAGCATCCTTCTGTAGAACCACATTTCAATTGCTTTAAGTTTTTCCTTCGTCTTTGATGATATTGTTCAGCATTCACTGCCATATTGAAGAACTTACAGCACATATCAATCCAGTACTCTCTTCTTTGTTTCTAGTGAAATTGTCCTGTTTATTAATACTTTACTCAACTTCTGGAATGCTTCCTTCGCCATGCCAGTTTGCCTTCGGATCTCTGTGTTGCACTTTCCGTCTTCTGTTATAACACTTCCAGTTCCCAGGTATTTAAATTTTTTTACCTGCTTGATTTTAATATTCCCGACCTGTATTTGGCATATTCGGCTGTCCTTTTTTCTAATAACCATGCATTCGGTTTTCTTGCAGTTTATTTGTAGTCCTTTCTTATAATTCTTTTCATCTACCTTCTGTAGGAGGTCTTGTAGTTTCCTTTCTGGGTCTGCTATCAGCACTGTATCATCTGCGTACCTTCTAGGTTCCTCAAAATATTCTCGCTGTACAAGTTTAACAAAAGTACATTAAGAAAGCTAAAGGCTTGGAATGTGGAGTGTTATGTCGTGAGTAAGAATAAATAACTCGACAACAGGAATAGGTTAATTGTTGTATTCCGTGAAAATAGTATTTACAAAGGTTATTAGTATACAATACAAGAATAAGGGTTAATCGTCTCAACCTTCGTAAGACGTAGTATGAGCAATGGGTACTTCCGGGTCGTCACCGGAAGTTTACGACTGACTTGACGATCGGCTGCTCGGCACACTCTCTTCACGTAGATGCCACCATTACTTTACATAGTAATGGAATAGTCCATTATAGCCGAATAGGCGCGGGCGTCCCAACATGGAGATACGACTCTGCAATAATTTTTTGATATCTGATGAGATGAAGCGCAAACGTCTCTTCGAAAATGTTACCTGCAGATCTTACGTTTTTATAGGAAAGTGAGATCCATTTTTGGACAAATTACTAAATGGGAGTAAATTTGAAAATTCGAAAACTTGCAACTATTAAATCTTTTAAGATTGTCGATAAAAGTTTTCTTTAAAAGCTTTAAGGCCAGAAAGGAAAATTGGCATCAACAAATATAAATTGAGA
Organism: Ascarosepion bandense; assembly: GCA_037127315.1. NCBI lineage: Eukaryota > Metazoa > Mollusca > Cephalopoda > Sepiida > Sepiidae > Ascarosepion > Ascarosepion bandense. The sequence continues at coordinate 1,690,814 of JBBBDQ010001839.1, read as the reverse complement.
TTTAGATATGTACAGAATAGGTAACCAATACAGTTTAATTCACCGACGGCAATACTCTACAATACCTTTCAATTACCTATTCCTGAAACGAATATTCAAATACAACGCCATGGTAAGCGAAAGATTGATCCGACTGAAAGTTGGAAGTGAAAACGTATCAGAAAATGTATCGACCAAAGAAAGTGCATATCTAAAAGAAGGAGTGTTGTAGAGATGAACATACCTCTCCAGAAGATGTCATGGACTCGTCCAAATAGCATAAAATACTAAAGTTGAGAGTCAGAGAAAGAAGTAGGAAGTGAGTTAGTGAGAGCGAGCTAGAAGTGAGGTTTATATTCTAACTACAGAATTCAGCAAGACTACGTTGTCCCAAACGACAGTATATTTCATGATTGTGTATTTTTTTATTTAATGCAACGAAGACACAATAATTTCTTTATTTTTCTCATACTTCTTTCTTTCTTTCTTTCTTTCTCACGCATTTCTTCTTTTTTCTCATTCTTTCTTTCTTTCTTCTTTATATCTTTCTCATACATTGGATTTTTCTTATGCTTCGTTTCTTTCTTTCTTTCTTTCTCACTCATGCATTTCTTCTTTTTTCTCATTCCTTCTTTCTTTTTTCTTTATATCTTTCTCATACATTTGATTATTCTTATGCTTCGTTTCTTTCTTTCTTTCTTTCTTTCTCACGCATTTCTTCTTTTTTCTCATTCTTTCTTTCTTTTTTCTTTATATCTTTCTCATACATTTGATTATTCTTATGCCTCGTTTCTTTCTTTCTTTCTTTCTTTCTTTCTCACGCATTTCTTCTTTTTTCTCATTCTTTCTTTCTTTTTTCTTTATATCTTTCTCATACATTTGATTATTCTTATGCCTCGTTTCTTTCTTTCTTTCCTTCCTTCTTTCTTTCTTTCTTTCTTTCTCACTCACGCATTTCTTCTTTTTTCTCATTCCTTCTTTCTTTTTTCTTTATATCTTTCTCATACATTTGATTATTCTTATGCTTCGTTTCTTTCTTTCTTTCTTTCTTTCTTTCTTTCTCACGCATTTCTTCTTTTTTCTCATTCTTTCTTTCTTTTTTCTTTATATCTTTCTCATACATTTGATTATTCTTATGCCTCGTTTCTTTCTTTCTTTCTTTCTTTCTTTCTCACTCACGCATTTCTTCTTTTTTCTCATTCCTTCTTTCTTTTTTCTTTATATCTTTCTCATACATTTGATTATTCTTATGCCTCGTTTCTTTCTTTCCTTCTTTCTTTCTTTCTTTCTTACTCACTCACGTATTTCTTCTTTTTTCTCATTCCTTCTTTCTTTATTCTTTATATCTTTCTCATACATTTGATTATTCTTATGTCTCGTTTCTTTCTTTCTTTCCTTCTTTCTTTCTTTCTTTCTTTCTCACTCACGCATTTCTTCTTTTTTCTCATTCCTTCTTTCTTTTTTCTTTATATCTTTCTCATACATTTGATTATTCTTATGCCTCGTTTCTTTCTTTCGTTCCTTCTTTCTTTCTTTCTTTCTCACTCACGCATTTCTTCTTTTTTCTCATTCCTTCTTTCTTTTTTCTTTATATCTTTCTCATACATTTGATTATTCTTATGCCTCGTTTCTTTCTTTCGTTCCTTCTTTCTTTCTTTCTTTCTCACTCACGCATTTCTTCTTTTTTCTCATTCCTTCTTTCTTTTTTCTTTATATCTTTCTCATACATTTGATTATTTTTATGCTTCGTTTCTTTCTTTCTTTCCTTCTTTCTTTCTTTCTTTCTCACTCACGCATTTCTTCTTTTTTCTCATTCCTTCTTTCTTTTTTCTTTATATCTTTCTCATACATTTGATTATTTTTATGCTTCGTTTCTTTCTTTCTTTCTTTTTATGCACCTTTTTCTTTCTTTACTCTAATTTCTAATTGTTTTTCATTTTTTTAACTTTCCATATTTTCAATTTCTTTCCGATGTTTATCTTCCTTCCTACACCCTCTCACCCATCTAAACCTGTTCTCTCTCCATCTTACTTATTTGCATATTTCTTGCAATTTTCGCCTTCATAATTCTTTTTGGAAAATCCACATTATATTCCATTTACATTATATTCAACAATTAAGTGTTTCATTTTCATCATAACCCTCTTGAAACAAAAAAGTTGAAAGTCAATTATTATTTTCCTGACCAACAGGAACGCTGTTGACCTCGACAGTTTTTGGGCTGTTTCTCTTTCCCCAATTTCAGGAAATTTATTTTTTTCATTTTCAAGAATTGTAATTACTTTTTTCAATTTCAGAGATTTTATTCACTTTTTATTATTTTCAGAGATTCTAATTACGTTTTTTGTTTTAATTTGTATTTTTGTTACTTTGTTTTCATTTTCAGTGATTTTAATTACTTTTTCAATTTTATGTTATTTACCGCTGGGATCTACTTTATCGAGAACAGTAAAATTACTTAAAAGTATGTTTGCAGATGTTATCGAAATTTACAAAACAAACCTTTTCTTAAAAAAAGGATCGTTGTTATTTGAAAATATTTATAACCTAATAGCAGTAGTTTTCTAGCGAAAAAAAAATGATATGTTGCACGACTGTGGATAGAAATATAAAGTGAAAAATTATGTAAGGAATAAATTATTTCCCCTTTTAATTAAAACTGCATTATTTCAGCCGACATTATGGTTACATCTTTTACGATGAATAATTAATGAATTGTGGGTATTGATTTATGAAATATCATTTTTGTGTCAATAAATTATATATAATTTCCTGTAAATGGTTTATTAACTATTTTATTGTAAGATTGATTTTAAATGAGAAGGAAAGGGATTGCCAGTGGTCAGGAATTAATGCAAGCATTACTGATAGAATAGGGCTATTATATGTATAATGTAAATGCATTGTTAATGATTTTACTATAGGAATGCATTGCAAATGAGGAAGAAAGGGATTGTCAGTGGTCATGAATGAATGGAAGCATTACTGATAGAATAGGGCTATTATATGTATAATGTAAATGCATTACTAATGATTTTACTATAGGAATGCATTGCAAATGAGGAAGAAAGGGATTGTCAATGGTCAGGAATGAATGCAAGCATTACTGATAGAATAGGGCTATTATATGTATAATGTAAATGCATTACTAATGATTTTACTATAGGAATGCATTGCAAATGAGGAAGAAAGGGATTGTCAGTGGTCAGGAATGAATGCAAGCATTACTGATAGAATAGGGCTATTATATGTATAATGTAAATGCATTACTAATGATTTTACTATAGGAATGCATTGCAAATGAGGAAGAAAGGGATTGTCAATGGTCAGGAATGAATGCAAGCATTACTGATAGAATAGGGCTATTATATGTATAATGTAAATGCATTACTAATGATTTTACTATAGGAATGCATTGCAAATGAGGAAGAAAGGGATTGTCAATGGTCAGGAATTAATGCAAGCATTACTGATAGAATAGGGCTATTATATGTATAATGTAAATGCATTACTAATGATTTTACTATAGGAATGCATTGCAAATGAGGAAGAAAGGGATTGTCAATGGTCAGGAATGAATGCAAGCATTACTGATAGAATAGGGCTATTGTATGTATAATGTAAATGCATTACTAATGATTTTACTATAGGAATGCATTGCAAATGAGGAAGAAAGGGATTGTCAATGGTCAGGAATTAATGCAAGCATTACTGATAGAATAGGGCTATTATATGTATAATGTAAATGCATTACTAATGATTTTACTATAGGAATGCATTGCAAATGAGGAAGAAAGGGATTGTCAATGGTCAGGAATGAATGCAAGCATTACTGATAGAATAGGGCTATTATATGTATAATGTAAATGCATTACTAATGATTTTACTATAGAAATGCATTGCAAATGAGGAAGAAAGGGATTGTCAGTGGTCAGGAATGAATGCAAGCATTACTGATAGAATAGGGCTATTATATGTATAATGTAAATGCATTACTAATGATTTTACTATAGGAATGCATTGCAAATGAGGAAGAAAGGGATTGTCAATGGTCAGGAATTAATGCAAGCATTACTGATAGAATAGGGCTATTATATGTATAATGTACATGCATTACTAATGATTTTACTATAGGAATGCATTGCAAATGAGAAAGAAAAATTGATTAAAATTGCCTTATAGAACGTTTTGTTCGAAATTTCAAAACGGACACACACATATATATATATATATATAATTATTGCATTAAAACATGTAAAGGACAACTACAAAATTGTACATTCTGTTTCGACATTGAAAGAACAATGTCTCATCAGGGAGTTAGCAATGATAATATATTTATTATCATCATTGCTAACTACCCGATGAGACATTGTTCTTTTATTGCAGCGGCATTTAAATTTATAAATAACAAATTTTTGCACAAATAGGACAACTTATCTTTGGTAAAGGAAGGGAACATGGTTCGAGTATGATAAACTGTTCGTAATTATACTGAAAAACAGCAAGACGAAACACACACCGAAACTTTATCAGTAATAAATTGACACTTCTTACCAAGCCATGGCAATTTTAAGTAGATCGAACAGCGACGAGGTCCAAATACAGCTGGTTCCTTAAAACGTCTGATTTTCTTAGCAATCACACGTTTGACAGTATTACAAGGATAACCATTGAAGTCGAATATATTTTACAGCTTTGCAAGTTCACTATCTAACAACCCAGGGTAACAAATCTTAAGGGAACGGTGAACCAGAGTCTCAATTAGACCTATTTTTGGGGACCTTCGAACAAAGGAGCTCCAACTGGTATATAAACCAGTAAAAGTGGGTTTGTGAAAGACAGTAGTAACGAAAACCCCGTCTCTACGCTGTACCAAGACATCCAAAAAAAGAAGAGACCTATCTTTCTCTACCTCCATAGTAAACTTAAGGGAGGGATGTAGAGAATTTAATCTTACCAGGAAATTATCGACATCACTAGAACAATCAAAAATTAAGAACGTATCGTCGACATATCTTTTATAGACTAATGGTTTGTCGACCTTCTCAAATAATAAGCGCTCAAAGTGACCCACAAAGATATTGGCAAGAACCGGATCCAAAGGTCTGCCCATCACAACCCCGTCTGTCTGAACGTACATGATACCATTAAAGCTCAATTCAACTCCTTCTATCGCCAAACACATACGTTCCAAAAGCAGTTCTTCTGGGAGGATGGCAGAGCCTAAACTACCTCTGTATAGCATATCTGCACAAATAGTAATGGTCTCTTGTAATGGAACATTTGTATATAAACTGACTATATCATATGATATTATCAGTTTATTTTCAGAGGAAAACTCTAAGTTTCTAACGAAACTAGAGAACACAAAGGAGTCTGAAATATTATTAATACTGGTTGTAGTAACTCAGCCAACCATTTGGCCAACTCATGTTGAACGGAGCCCGCCATAGACAAAATCAATCTCAGTGGGACTCCTTCCTTATGAACCTTTGGAAGGCCATACATCCTAGGACGCTGTGATCCAACAGCCTGATTATATTATAAATGTCTTTTGAGATCAGATTGCCTTTATACACAGAGAGTAGCCATCTTTGCGTTCAGGATTCCACTTTATCAGTTTTGTCATAAGTATCAACCGGTCCGATTACTTTAAATTTCGCAGAAGCACCCAAAATAACTTTCATTTTATCAAGACAATCCTGCTTATTCAATACTAGCAGTATAGCCCGGCATTGCTCAGGTATAATGAAAGCTTTAAAACTAATCCATGGTCCTGGAGCTCAGACTCTTTGGACGTAGGCACGAAAGACTAAAAAGCAATAGTTTCCAGTTAAAGCGAAACCGTAGACTGAAAGAAAAATGAATGGATGTAAGTCAAATTTTGAGTTCCTGGTATCGATATCAAATTTTCTGCACTATTGTAAGAACTGCAACCTTGAAACTTCTGAATATCGTTTCTTATGTCTTTGTCTATGAGTGTATCAAATTTGATTAAAATCGGACCATTCCTTCTATAACCCGATTTTTTAATCGATTTTCGATATTTATCGGGGAGTACCTCGACACAAAACCTAGCTAAGAACCCTCGCAGACGCTTATAGTACAACTGTGTAAATTTTCAAGAAAATCGGTTCAGCCATTTCGGAGTCTATAGGTAACGGACACACACACACACACACACACACACACACACACACACACACACACACACACACAGAACTTAGTGCAGAATATTCATTAGATAACTCAAACAGTTTAGCCTTAACCTCTGAACACTTCTCAGAATTTTTGGGAACATATTGTATAATTTGAGAATAGAGTAACTCAAATTCGGAATAAATTTGTCCTTTTGTAGGTGGGATACAAAATTCCAAGCCGCGAGAGAGAACTGAAAATTCAATCCCGCTTAGAGTTATGCTTGAAAAATTAAATATATGTCGATTTAAATTACCATCGACAGAACCATACCTTCTAGTAATATGGCTGTTCCGATATTTAGTGTTTCTCTCGCCAACAGATTTTTCAAAACGTATCCTGTTATTAACCAAATATCGAGAGAAACAAAAATAATTAAAAAAAAAAACCCTATTCTGCATCGTACAATAGTTAAAATTACACGAAATGATCGTAAGCATTTAATTGAAAAATCAAATAACTTATCCAGCTCATGTTTATTTAAAGCGTGTTCCACTGAGATGGAAATGTTTTTAATTCTGGACAGCCTACTTCTTATAATTTAAGGGACAACATTATAGGACAAAAAAGATTTAAGATTTTTTTTATTTATTGTCAGTGAATTGATTTATGCCAAAGACGGACAGCCTGATTAATTTGGCTACTAAATTCTCTGGGATACGTTCGACGAAGATATACAAACAGGGACTTGTAACCAACGAAAAAAACAAATAAACTTAAACAAACATGACGTCATTGTGCAGACCTTAGAATTCTTTCGGCCAACGCATTTTCAAAGGTAACCGTTGGCAATAATTGATAATAGTAGACGAACACAGGAAAACAAATAATTACTTATGGAAGGGAAAGTTAGAACTCGTTTAAAATTATTTTAAAAAAAAAATTTAATTAATATATATATATATATATATATATATATATATATATATATATTTGTGTGTGTGTGTGTGTGTGTGTGTGTGTGTGTGTGTGTGTGTGCACAATAATAAAAAATACGGAGGAAAATTTTGCCAAAGAATCAGCAGTATAAATCACAGGCATATATATTTAGACCCATGAATCATTTCTTCTGCTTACAGAAGGAAGACTACTTGGACTTAATATAAATAACTTTGGGCGATCATGTCTCGAAAGAGACATGACTTAGTGGTCAGAAGATTATCTCGCAGTAGGTTGCCACTGTTTTCTGCGGTAGACTGGTTGCCGACCAAGGCTATAGAACCCAATTTGTCCTATTATTTAACCCATAACTGGAGAGAAGAAACGGATTAATACCTTTCCCAGGCGTATTTGTGCGTAAGTGAATGCAAGGAATCCACTGTACCACAATGCACATCCTAGTCGGAAAATCGAAATATTTATTAAGTGTTCTGCAATAGCAGAACCGCGTTAAATCGTTTGATAAAGCAAGGCACAAATAACTACTTGAACTTTTGAACAAATATGAAGACTTTTTTTTTTTATTGAAGACGGATATTAGAATAATCGAAAATATATACTGGAAGCAAACCGCCCGCACCCAAATAGAAATTTAATCCAGTAAATACACAAAAATAGAAAGGCCATAAGACAAGGATATGTCTTCTTAATGGACTTATTCACCATCCACAGTAAAGCGATTATGAAAGAATTAGAAGTCTTAACAGGATTCATTACTGGAGGCCACAATCTTAACATCATTAGATATGCAGACGACATAGTGTTGATAACAGACACAGAAAGTAAACAACAGGCAAACCTACAGAACGTAACAGAAAAAAGTGAAAAGAAAGGACTATTTATCGATTGTAAGAAGACAAAATGTATAGTTGTCAGCAAAAGGTGCAGCCCAAGATTCAAACTATGATACCAAAATCAAGCAAGTGCCAAAAATCAGGTAGCCGAGTTCGAATTCCCTTTGAATTCATTGCATTCATTTACGCGTAAATACGCTTGGGAAAGGTATTAATCCGTCTCTTCCTTCAACTTATGGGTTAAATAATAAGACAGATTGGGTTCTATAGCCTTGGCTGGCAACCAGTCTACCGCAGAAAGCAATGGCAACCTACTGCGGGATAATCTTCTGCCCAGTTAGTCATGTCTCTTTCGAGACATGATCGCCCAAAGTGTGTATCACGTATGGAACTTAACTGACTGACTGAATATAATAGTTGGAATTATGATTGACTTCTGGTCATAAAGTGGGGGATCGGTTTTCTATTGTTATTAAGTAATAAACTGATCACCCACTAATTATTACATAATAATAGAATACATCTCTTCTCCCTCTTGTTATGAGTCAAATAAAAGGGCAGATTGGGTTCTATAGCCTTGGTCGGCAACCAGTCTACCGCAGAAAGCAATGGCAACCTACTGCGGGATAATATTCTGCCCAGTCAGTCATGTCTCTTTCGAGACATGATCGCCCAAGCGTGTTTCACGTATGGCACTTAACTGACTGACTTTAGCTAAAGACGGAAAGTAAGACACCAAAATTCGAAGGTGCATAGGAAAAGTGGCTCTACAAAAGCTATGCAAAGTATTAAGAAACATTTCGTTAGTGTCATGGCGTCATCACCCACACGGAATGAACCAGTACATATACCTCCCGTCGCAAGAGGTGAGAGTAGATAGCCAGGTTGAGAGTAGCCTGAGGAGAGCGCCCTGAACATAGCCGAGAGTCGTCTACGAACACTGATACCGTAACGACCATTACGAGTCCCAGTTCGAAGGTCGAATTATAGTGTTACTCACTAATCCGTATTATCTTTCTACTAACAAAGTTTCAAGTGTTGTATTTTGCCATGTTTAATATATATTCGTTATTTCCTATTTGGATTGTTGTGTTATTTTTGCTGGGCCTTTTACCGGGACCACGACAGTAAGAAACTGAGTATTGATTAAAGTAGTGAATCTAAGTCATAAAATAATATTTGTTGGTATAGTTGGGCGATATACTGAGAATCAGAAAGGGTTAAAACTTCTAGGACATATTATGAGGAAACAGGGATTGAAAGATTTAACACTAAGCACTAATATATGGTTTAGTCTTCCTGCTATAAATTTTAAGATCATAGGCAAAATTCAAAGAAGAGTCTTGTAACACGATTTCAGTTTCCTTCCTACTGCTGTGACGTGGCTTCTCTCAGTCTTCTTTTTAAATCAATTCACCCGAAGTAATTCACTCTAGTCCTGTTCAAAAGACCCTGGAGGAGTGTGAACCGGATGATAGGTGAACATATTTACTCCTGTCGAGGAAAATAATATTAAATAAAATTTCAGAGTTCAGGCGGAGACCTTAGAAGAATAGAATTGAAGTAAACGTTAGAAGGAGCCGGAAACCAAATTCTAAACAGAGTATTTTTTTAATCATTTCACCCCAAGCAAGGCATTCCACTGCCACTATTGCGCGGGGGGTTACATAGGGGAAGGTGAAGAGAAAGAGTGGTTAGATATAGGAAATGTCAGAAGGAGTGCGATAGACGATAAGGATACAGAGGCTGAGGGTTGGGCAGACGGGAAGAGTGTTTAAGAGAATAGATGCGAGTTAGTATGTTAAGAGGTGTCTATTGACCTTACATTTAAACTCCTGGAGGTTGTAGCCGTCGGGGAAGCAAGCGTGCGGTAGGGAATTCCACAGGTGGGAAGTGCGAGGAAAGAAGCTGTTGGAGTAGAAATTGCAGTTACATTTTATCGGTTTCACTGTAAAAGTGTGGGACCTAGTTGCTAATCTAGTATCTCGTGCAAATTCGTACCTAGTGGGCACCAGTGATCTAAGTTCATCGGAGCAGAAGCCGTGAAAATAATTTATAGAAGAGGCACGCCGGTGAGAGAGTGACTGCAGCCAGTCTGCCAAGTCGGTATCGATCACATTACAGACTCTCCGTTGTATTTTGTCAAGAACCCCGAGGAGAATAGCATGGGCACCCGACCAGATGTGGCAGCGGTATTCAATACACGGGCGGATGGTAGATTTATATATGTCCAGGATAGAGTCAGACGGAAAAAAACTTCACAGAGAACCGACTTTCATAGCAGCGGATTTAGCAATGGATTCGATATAGTCATTCCACTTGAGGTCCGCTGAGAGTGTGAGGCCAAGGAGGCCAAAAGGAATAAACCTCTACTCCTGTTCTAAATACTGTGAAAATATGGTAACTGGACGATAGATAAATCTGTTTGTATTATCAAATTACAGTAATGTATATATTTTGTAATGTGGATGTGGTTTTCGGCTTTCTCTTTTCCAATCTTTTCACTCTTTCGTAGCCCCCTGCTCATCAGTGGCGATTACCGCCTTGTTCAGGGTGATATGATTAAAAAAAAATTGTCCTTCCGCCTCATTAAAAACTTCCTATTTGTCTTTCACTCCCAATAATCTTCGACGTCTTAGCAGCATTATCGCTTGGCTTGGTGTGAAATGATTAAAAAAAAATCGTACTGAGAAGCTAAAAGAAGTCAAATCGTTCGGTTCACACACCTCCACGGTCTTTTGAAAAGGAGTAGGTGTTTTCCGTTGTTTCCAGTTTAGTATTGGCTTTCCAGTCCCTTCTAAAGTACAATATAACACTGTATTTCCAACGAATCCAGCTAAACTTTGAAATATTATTTATTATTTATTTTTAAACAGGAGTAGATAGGTGAACCTATCGTCCGATTCAAACGCTTCCCTGTTCTTTTAAACATGAGTAGGGGTTTATCTCTTGCGGGCTGTTTAGGATTTAATATCAGATTCCATCTGAAGTTTTTCTCTTTAATTCTCACTCTCAGTATCCTCTTACATCCTAGTGGCGTTTTCATCTTGATTTAGGATTGAGTTTCATGTTCTTTTTAAAGTCTTTTCATTGACTTTCACACCCAGTATCTTCTTGCATCTTAGTGGCATTATCGCCTTGATTTAGGATTGGGTTTCATGTTCATTCTACAGTGCCTTCATTGTCTTTTACACCCAGCATATTCTTGCATCTTAGTGACATTATCGCCTTGATTTAGGATTGGGTTTCATGTTCCTTCTAAAGTCTTTTCATTGACTTTCACACCCAGTATCTTCTTGCATCTTAGTGGCATTATCGCCTTGATTTAGGATTGGGTTTCATGTTCCTTCTAAAGTCTTTTCATTGACTTTCACACCCAGTATCTTCTTGCATCTTAGTGGCATTATCGCCTTGATTTAGGATTGGGTTTCATGTTCCTTCTAAAGAATTTTCATTGACTTTCACACCCAGTATCTTCTTGCATCTTAGTGGCATTATCGCCTTGATTTAGGGTTTCCTGTTCCTACTAAAGTCTTTTCATTCTCTTACGCTCCAAATATCGTCTTGCATCTTCAAGGCATTATCGCCTTGATTTGGGACTAGGTATCTTGTTTCTTCTAAAATCTATTTCATTCTCTTACACTCCAAGTATCATCTTGCATCTTAGTGGCAAATCGCCTTGATTTAGGATTGAATGTCCTGTTCAGTCTAAGAACTTTTCAATTTCTATCACTCTAAGTATTCTCTTGCCTCTTAGTGACATAATCGCCTTGATTCTGAACTGGATTTCCTGTTCCATCTAAAGTCTTTTTCATTCTCTTTCACTACACGTATGCTCTTGCATCTTAGTGGCTTTATCGCCTTCATTTAGCATTGGTTTCCTGTTGCTTTTAAAAACTTTTTATGTTCTTTCATTCCCAGTATCTTCTTGCATCTTAGTGGCATTGTCGCTTGGATTAACATTGGGTTTCTGGTTCCTTCTAAAGCAGAGGTTCCCAACCAGTGAGTTGCGGCCCCCTGGGTGGTCGCGAAGCATTGGCAGGGCGTCGAAACCTTTTGGCAGGGGAGCGTGTAGCCTTGTTAGAAGTAGCTTAAGTAAACCTTAAGTCGGGGGGTCGCATGGATTTCAAACTTTTAGGTAAGGTGTCGCGAGTGCCAAAAGGTTGGGAACCACTGTTCTAAAGACTTTTCATTCTCTTTTACTACTTGTATCTTAGTGGCATTATAGCCTTGATATAGGATTGGGTTTCCTATTCCTTGTAAAGTCTTTTTCACTCTCTTTCACTCCGAGTAACCCCTTGTATTTTAGTGGCTTTATCGCCTTGCTTGGTGTGAATTGATAAAAAATGACATTTTTTTTTCTTTACAATGGCTTTTTTTCCGGCCCTTAAAATAATCACATAATGAAAGGAACAGATGTTGGACTGAAATTCCAACACACGTAACTGTGCTAAGTACGAACTACCGACATCTATGGCGAAAAACCCGATCTCGGCGGAAGGATACTGGAATCTTTAGTCGTTTTAAATTAGAAGCTGAAACAAACAGCAAGAAGAAAAAGGCAACAGAAACACAAATGTAAAAAAGCAGAGATTTGAGTGGAAGATAGCCGTAGTCTTTAAGTAGAATAAAGCAATACATAAATAAAATAAATTGAAATAAAATAATAAAAAAATATTAAGTTGGGTGGTAAATTTACTTGCGAGAAGGATTGTGCATGTTCGTCGAGGAGAACAAGCGATGAGATGACGAAAAGAGAGAAACAATTAAGAGCTCTGAGAAGCTGAGAGGGAGAAGGACAAAAACAAAGTGGAATCTAGAGAGAGGGGTTACGAAAAATAGAAATAGTCATAATAATTATTAAAGGGAGCCGAGCCGGAAGAGGGGGGTGAGCTAAACAAAAGTGATATCTAGAGAGAAAAAGAGAAATAATAATAATAATATTAAATAATATTAAAGGGGTCACAGTCGGAAGAAGTCCATTCCCACAATGAATCACTTGAACTATAGTTGTGCATATCGCAGAGACGCAAATCGGCCATGTCAGGTATTGTTCACGTGATGCATTCATGACATTTGCCTGATCTTGAGGATGCTTCATTGGAATTGTTACAATAGAAATATCACGTTTTATATTTGCATATCTAGTTCAGTTATTGCAACACAAGTCCTTAGTGTAAAAGTTCGGCCCAGTACCAAATTGAAGATATAGTGACTGTCAGTCAATTTACAAAAATCAATGACGATTCATCTTAGTAAAATAATTGCTGTAATTTGACTGACAGTCACCACACAGAACGCATTTCCAAAAAAAAAAAAAAAAAAAAAAAAAAGCGATACCTAAACTTTATGATGAATTTTGAAAAAATGAAAATCTGTCTTGAAGTTTTTATTTTAGTTTTAATTTCAAGCTAAGAGATAAAATTTAATATTTCCAATAAACAAAATATTTTGCTGTATTTCAAACTGAATTTAAATGTATTTAATTTTTTTTATTTGTAAATAAAAACGCTAAAATCGTTCATATTGACAAAATACCGTAATTATCTTTATTTAAAAAAATTCTTCACAAATAAAATTTACCTTTCTGATCCTTTATTTGAGGAATATTAGCTGATTTAAAGTTTAATTAATCTGATTTAAAACAGCTATTCCTTACTTTTATTAAAAAAACACAAAAAGCTTTAAAAGTATTTTTCAAATATGGAGTAGGTGTTTCTTATGAGGTGTTTTTATGTTGATAACACTTGCTTGACTTATATTTGAGAACTTTTTTCTAAGATGGAGATAACTGTAACAATCAATTGACAAATATAATGTAAAGGCCTATATATATATATATATATATATATATATATATATATATACACACGAGAAAAAATCGCAAGATCGCCAAGACCTACCGCGGTTTCGCACAACGGCCGTTGTGCGAAACCGCGGTAGGTCTTGGCGATCTTGCGATTTTTTCTCGTGTGTTTTTGCTCTACGTCACTGCCTCTTGGTTAATCCTTTTTGGTTAGTTTTGTATCGAGCACTTTTCTTTCTTTGTGGTTCGTTCCGTTTGAGGGTTTTTTCTTTGCTGTGAAGTACTGTATGTATTGTCGGTGCTCCGCAGTTTTCTTTTTTTTCCCCCCTCATTGTCCAAAGCTTTATAGCGGCGGACAATAACGGACTTAGATTCTGCCGGTTATTCGTGGTCCTTAAAAATTACTTGTGTAAGATTTTAAGATTTGGATACGTACAGAGTCGATTTTATATATATATATATATATATATATATATATATGAACTAAATCTAAATGTCATGGAGCGACCCATGACATTTTTTAAAAAAAGATTTTACAACCATAACAGTTCTTTTAAGCACATAAATATAGCCACAACACTGCCTTAGCTACATATGTATGGCATCTAAAAAATACGACAAATAAAGACCCCATTCTAAAATGGGAAATAATAAAAAAATGCCCTAAATATAAAGTGGGTAGTAAGTTTTGCCAACTTTGTGGAGAAGAATAATTAGCGATAGCTTTATTTGAGCCTTCCCATAATTTACTTAATTCTAAAACAGAAATACTTAATAAATGCATTCATTTAAAAAATCATTTACTTTAATTTTTGCTATTAGGTTTTTTTTTGTTTTTTTTGTTTTTACTGTTGTCTTCAATAAAGGCTGTTTTACCCTTGTTTTTAATTTGGTATCATCTTATCTGTCTATTTATTTGCTGTTTTTTGTCTAATTTGTTAGCCTTTGTCCTGATGATCCGGCGAGTGAAACCGCGGTCGACTTTTGGCTCACTTTTAGATTTAGTTCGTGTCTTTGCTCTACTTTCGTACTTTCGTATCGAGCTCTTTTTTGTTTAGGTTTTCGTCTTGGGTTTTTTTGGGTTTTTTTTTTCTTTCGAACACAGCTTTTGCTTTGTTTGTTTCTTTTTTTTATCCCCCCCTTTATCCATTTGGTATTACATTGATATTACCTTTCGGGTCTGACGATTTTGTTTAACGTTTTGTTAACGGTAGGACTTTATGATTTTAGTCATTAGTGATACTGTTTTCTTGGTACTTTTTACTATAATAATAATAATTATATATATATATATATATATATATATATATATATATATATATCCGCAGACAGATCTGTTTCGCTGCATCACAGCTCATTAGTACAGTTAGACATCCGATTGCTTCTAGCCAGGATTGAAACCGGGCCGAATTGACAGCAGTCAGCGATTCTACTTCTGAGCAATGAGCGCTCGGTAGAGGAAGGCAGACTTTAGCGTGTTATATACAATGTAAACACACACCAGTAGCCGAGAGTGTTCAAATTCATTACTAAATGAACGATGCGTAGATGCGTGAGTAGCTACAGTTTTTATAAAGTATATCATTCCTCCATAGCGCTCAATCGGGGTGTGAGACCGTAATATATATATATATATATATATATATATATCCTATGATGTCAAATCGATCGGGTTTCAATTCCGACTGGAACCAATCGGATGTCTAGCTGTATTGATGAGCTGTGATACAGCGAAAGAGGACGGTATGCAGATGACTATTTACGTTATCGTCTGTCGATTGATCCCTCTGGGGGAAATGGTAGATTTAAAAACAGTAGCTACTCACCGCTATTTACGCATTGTTCTTCGCCAATTGGCGTTTGTTTCTTCATGTGCCGTTTCCCTTCAGGACGTAGACGATCATGGACTTTCACTTGGCTCTGTCTCTTGTCGCTCTCAATATTTTTTCTCTTGGTATCTCTCCCAAACCCCGCTCCACCACCCTATCAAGTCGGTCTCACGTTGCTTTCTCCTGTCTCTCTTTCTATCTGTCCTGTGAGTATTAAATTCTCCAGGCCTTCCTTCATCATTACATGTCCCAAGAAACTTTATGTGTCTCTTCTTGATGTTAATTATGTTTTCTTCTCGTTTGCACCCTCTCCAACACCTCATCGTTGATCACGTGTTCAGTCCATAGTATCCTCAGTATCCTTCTGTAAAACCACATTTCTGCTGCCTCAAGCCTCTCCTTCATCCTTCATGAGATTGTTCAATATTCACTTCCATACAGTGGTTCCCAAACTTTTGGCACTCGCGACCCTTTACCTAAAAGTTTGAAATCCATGCGACCCCCCCCGACTTAAGGTTTACTTAAGCTACTTCTAACAAGGCTACACGCTCCCTTGCCAAAAGGTTTCGACGCCCTGCCAATGCTTCGCGACCCACAGGGGATCGCGATCCACTGGTTGGGAACCTTCGCTTAAGAAGGAACCAGAAACCCAATGTTAATCCAAGCGACAATGCCACTAAGATGCAAGAAGATACTGGGAGTGAAAGAACATAAAAGGTTTTTAAAAGAAACAGGAAACCGATGCTAAATGAAGGCGATAAAGCCACTAAGATGCAAGAGCATACGTGTTCAATATTGTTCAATATTCACTTCCAGACAGATATCACATAGCAATCCAGCCTTCTTTTCTTTGTTTCCAATGAGATTTTCCTGTCTCTTAGTCCTCTGCTTAGCTTCTGAAATGCATCCTTGGCCATGCCAATGCGTCTTTGGATCTCCATGTCGCACTTTCCATCCTTTGTCGGAACGCTTTCCATGTATTTAAATTTCTTTAGTTTCTTTATTTTAGTTTCTCTGACCTGTAGTTGACATTTTGGCGTCTTCTTTTTGATGATGACCATAAATTCAGTTTTCTTGAAGTTTATGTTCAGTACTTTCTTTTTGCTTTCTTTTTCTACCTTCTGTAGGAGGTCCTGCATTTTCCTTTCCGTGTCTGCTATCAGCACCGTGTCATCCGCATATCTTATATTGTTGAGATGGTGGCCGCCGATGATGAATCCCGGCAAGGCTTTTATTTCTCTCGTAATTGCTTCACTGTACAGGTTGAATAGCTCTGGTGAGAGATCACGTCCTTGTTTTACGCCCCTTTCAATTTTTGTATACCTGCCGAGTTCACTTCTTATCCGTACACAAGCGGTTTGCTGCCAATATATATTCTTGATTATCTTAACTGTTGTGGGGTCTCCCCTTTTTTCATGATAATGGACTCGACTTAAGTATACATATACTACTGCCATAGAGGGATCCATCAGATACCGACAGATACCAAACGATACCGTAAGATACCGAGGTTTCACGGAGACTACAGTGTCTGTAGTCCATAGTAGCTCTGAGCTCCACTCAGCCAGCATACTATTACACAGCACCTGTCAGCTTCCTACGTGGACTTACTAAATATACTACAGCTTCACTTTAAAGACTTGTATATAAAATTCGTACTACTTGTATTCCTGGATTACTAACCTGCGTTCAAGTTTGTATCTTTTACGTTAATATACTTATTTTTCTATCTCCAATTCTGATTGTTGTTTATTTTGTGCGGTTCCCATTCCCGGGATTTTTTTTTAATCGTATCACCCCGAGCAAGGCGGTGACGCCACTGATGTGCAGGGGGCTACGTAATAGTGAAAAGATTGGAAAAGATAAAGCCGGAAACCACATTCTAAACAGGGAACAAGGGATGAGCCTCTTAACCTGTTCAATAGACATGGGTGGAGTGTGAACCGGGCGATAGATAGATCTATCTACTCCAATTAGATCCACAACACTAACGTCTTTTCCAAACATGTAAAGGTTGTCGAGCATCTCTATCAAGTCTTTGTGGCGTACTTTATCAGACGCCTTTGTGTAGTCTATAAAGCACAGATAAAGGTCCTTCTGTATTTGTACTGCTCTTTCAGTTGTAGGTTGTTTTTGTTTTATTGCATATCAATCTCGGCGGGTCATTTATTGCCAACTAAATTTTTTATTTATTTATTGCTGGTAATAACCTTTTCTTTTAAAAATTTATTGTTGTTTTTTTTTATATAAGCTTTGTGTCTAGTAATGCTTTTTTCTTTTCATGTATCAAGATTCATTAGGATTTGTTTTTAAGGGCAGGGTCCTCAAGTTCTACCCTTGTTATTTAACCCATAACTGGAGAGAGGGGACGGAATAATACCTTTCCCAAGGGTACCAGTGATGAAGTGAATGCAGGGTATTCAACTGGAATTCGAACTCGGCTCACCAATTTCTCTTTCCGAGCCGATATCCACTGCACCACAACGCACATCCGACACTAAACGCTTACAGCACCTGGTATTCCCAAGCGGTCACCCGTCTAAGTACTGACCAGGCTCAACGTTGCTTAACTTCGGTGATCGAGCGAGAACCGATGTATTCAACGTGATATGGCCGGAAGCCCTGCTCTTTCAGACAGCATTCTGAGTATGAATACAGCATTCCTCGTTCCGGTATCTTTAACGAAGCCACACTGTTCTTGTTCTATCTCTCGGCCGGTTCTGCTGTGCGATCTGTTCATCAGAATCCAGATGATGAGTTTTGTTATGTGGCTCATTAAACTGATTGTTCGATGAAGCTCACATTCCTTTGCACCTGGCTTCTTAGGTAGTGTTATGAAGATGGTTGTTGCGATGAATCGAAAATTGAGTTATATAGGCTTGATTGGAACCTCGTTTAGACTGGAGGTCATTCGTTGTCGAGCGGTCTAAGAAGTTGCCAGATCAAATGGTAGCTTCCCCTATGTGGATAGGGGTCGCAGGTTCGAATGACGCATATTTTCTTAATAAAAATTTATCGTAAATAATCAGGCCAGTATATATAAATATATAATAATGTTTAATTAAAAAAAAACAGAATATCTACTTAAATATGAGTATCGATCAAAAATAATGTTCAAATAAATCTTTTCAAATTGTCGGTTGTTTATAACCAAGTTTCGTTAATCTTCATTAAGTATATACTTTGTACACGTCCAAATAACCACTCTTATACAGGAAGATTTCACCCCCAAAAATAATTTAAAAAGACGTCATGGGCGAAAATTGGATAGTAGAAACATGCTAATAGAGAGGCGAATACACTTCGATTTAGGATATTGCCAGTAAACATAATTTTGATTAATTCAAGAATTACCTTGAATAATCAGATTATTAAATATATATTCTATCCTTAACGATAATTAGAATTAGTCTACATTCTTTCGCCGTGCACCGATAGCTTAGAGGCAGAATCTCCGACTGATTTGAAATCGGTCGGGTTTCAATCCCGACCGGAAGTAATTAGTTGTCTAGCGGTACTGATGAGCTGCAAAACAGTATTTTATAAGAGTGACTATGTATATAATTTATTTACGAAAAAGATTAAGTCCGACATATTTTTAATTTATTTGTTTAAACATTATTTTTAATGGATACTTGTATTTGAGTAGCTATTCTTTTTTGTATATATAAAAACAAATACGAGTATCGATTAAAAATCGTTTTCAAGGGTGTTAATCGTGTTATTAGGGGCGATAATTTACATGACAGACGGAAACCTTCAAAAAATGCTAACTAAGCATGGAAGTCGAATCTGACATAATTTTATGTAGCCTAATGGTACGCTTCAGTTGACACGACAATATACTCCCGCACCAGTAAGAAACCTGGCATGGCGGACAGACACAATGTCGCTGCTGACCTTGAACGGGATCTACACTCTGTGGTGAATTGGGGCAAGAAGTGGCTTGTCAACTTCAATGCGTCCAAGACCAAGCTGTTGTCTGTCAACCATCACAGGCAACTTCTCCTGCCTCCCATAAGCATGGATCAAGCGATTCTCCCTGAGTGCAGTACACTGCGCCTCTTCGGCCTTACCCTCTCTTCAGATCTCAAATGGAACCGCTACATCGAATCCATAGCTAAATCCACTGCGAAGAAGGTTGGGTCACTGTGTCGATCCAGGACGTTCTTTCCGCCTGAATCCATCCTGCATATATACAAGTCTATCATTCGACCCTGCATGGAGTACTGATGCCATTTATGGTCAGGCGCCCCTGCCGCTCACCTCAGTGTTCTCGACAGGCTTCAAAGGAGAGTTAGTAACGTGATAGGTGCTGACTTGGCGGCTTGACTACAGCCATTTCCCCACCGTCGAGATGTGGCCTCCCTTTGTCTGTTCTATGAGTACTTTCATGGCTTCTGCTCAGATGAACTTAAGTCACTGGTGGCTCCTCAACAGGTGTTTACTCGTGCAACCAGAATGGCAACTGGGTCCCACCCATTCACAGTTAGGTTAGCCAAATGCAGACGACAATTCTACTCCCGCAGCTTCTTCTCTCGCAATTCCCGCCTGTGGAACTCGTTCCCATATTCTTGCTTTCCTGACGGCTACAACCTCCAAGAATTTAAATGCAATGTCAATACTAACCACTTGACTCTAGCCCTTCCCCCACCCCGTATATCCTTCCCCTTTCTCTTCCCCCTTGCAACTGTCATTACACCTGCATTTTCATCTTTCTATTGCTTTTTCCTAATTGGTTTGTAATCCTCTTCTCCCTCCTCTAATTAATTTTCTTTCAGTTATGTAACCCCCCGCACATCAGTGGCTTTTACGCCTTGTCCGGGGTGAAATGATTAAAAAAAAAAAATATCGTAAAATTAAAAATTCAACACAATATTTTCCGCAATTATCTAATATTTTATATAATTTTAATTAGTCTAGTTTTATTGCCTTACGTTTGAAGATGTTTTATGAAATATAAAAATTAAAATAATATAAAACTGTTTTTTAAAATAATTCTACAATTTAATAACAGAGAATGAAATTATATAACATGACAGAAATCCCTCAATAATTTATGAAATTTTATATCATTTATTAATTTTTATTCTTAACATAATATTTTTCATATTCTTTATTACAAATTGGGAATTTCACAGTTACTTTTTTAAACAAAATTATGAAACTAGGAATTAAAATAAAAAACATGCTTTAAATTTTGAAGGAATCATTTGCAAAGCCCGTTGCATGATTAAACGTAGGGCACAGAAAACACGGAAGGGAGATGAAAGAATTGTACCCTGCCGAAAATGTTTATATAATTTTTTTTTTCTGTAAGGGGCGCAACTTTTGAAACCCGTGACCTTTAGAAACGTTTGAAACCTGTGACCCGCAATAAATAAATAAATAAATAAATAAATAAATAAAGATACGGGTAATCAGTATGCACACAAATAAAATGTTTCAATTATTTTAAAAATGGAATGGCTCGATTATTTGTATTAAGCTTTCCAATTTTCTATTAGTAAATATAGTCTTCACGTATTAACTTGAGAACCCATTGTGAACGATGAAGGGGGAAATTTTTAAAGATTTTTGAAGCTTTATAAATTATCATAGTAAAGAATAATAAAATGAAAAAAGTTCTTGCAAAAATTCATTATTCATTGAAAATTTTTTCTCTTAATTTGAAACATTTTTAAATCATTTATCTGAAAAAATTGTTGTATTTAGCTGACAATTTAGACCAGTCATGCGCAAATTGCGGCTTCTTTGCTTTTCTTAATGACACGCTTAATTTTCGTCTAAATAACGATTTATAATTTTTTACATGTTTCATTTCGTTCCCAGATGTAAACATACCATCCGCCCGTGTATTGAATACTGCTACCACATCTGGTCGGGTGCCCCTGCTATTCACCTCGGGGTTCTTGACAAAATCCAACGGAGAATTTGCAATGTGATCGATACCGACTTAGCAGCTCGGCTGCAGTCGTTCTCTCACCGGCGTGACGTGGCTTCCCTGTGCCTCTTCTATAAATACTTTCACGGCTTCTGCTTCGATGAACTTAGATCACTGGTGCCCTTAAGTATGAATTTACACGAGCTACTAGATTAGCAACTAGGTCCCACCCTTTTACAGTGAAACCGATAAAGTGTAACCGCAATTTCTACTCTAATAGTTTCTTTTTCCGCACTGCCCACCTGTGAAATTCCCTTCCATATACTTGCTTCCCCGACAGCTACAATCTCCAGGAATTTAAATGTAAGGTCAATAGACTTCTCCTATCACACGAACTCGCATCCATTCTCACAAGCTCTTTTTCCATTTACTCCACCCACATCCTCGGTATCCTCATCCGTCTATTACCCTCCTCCTGACATTTCCTATAACTAACTCCTCTTTCTCATCAATTTCCTCTATGTAACCCCTGCACAACAGTGGCAGTAGAATGCCTTGCTTGGGGTGAGATGATTGAAAAAATATATATACAGGGTGATTGAAAAGTAACTTCTTATTTTATGTATGCTTACGGCATATCACGTTGAATACACCGGTTCTCGTTCGATCACCGAAGTTAAGCAACGTTGAGCCTGGTCAGTTCTTAGATGGGTGACCACTTGGGAATACCAGGCGCTGTAAACGTTTAGTGACGAATGTGTGTTGTGGTGCAGTGGATATCGGAAAAAGAAATAGGTGAACCGAGTTCGAATTCCAGTTGAGTGTCCTGCATTCACTTCATCACTGGTACCCTTGGGAAAGGTATTAATCCGTCACTTCCTTTAAGTTATGGGTTAAATAACAGGATGGGGCCTAGAGGCAACCCATCTAGTGTTGGTGTCAGAATAAAAAACACCTTGGTAGCCTTAGCGGAGCATTAAGTATTCAGCTATTTGACAAGATAAGAATTTCGCTGCAAAACTGCGCCAGGGTGCCAAATGCACAGGAAATACTGGAGAGGTGTAGTGAGTTCTATCTCAGTCAATGACCGCAGGACGACGACGATGAGTGGCCTGTGACTTTTTCTTCTTATGTGGTTTGTTGAAGGAGCAAGTCTACTATATTAAACCAAGACTCTAGAAGTACTTGCAAGGCGAATACAAGAAGTTATGTTTTCCATACCACAAGAGTTCCTAGTGAAATCACTTACGGCGATTCCTGGGTAATCCGAGTAGCTAATAGCGAAATCTGGTGCCCATATCGAATTTTAAATAAAACCCCAATCTAAACGCTTTCCTCTCATATCCATTTCATGTCAAAATTATCGTTAAAAAATAATAAAGTATAAGTCTTTTAAAACAGGGAATTACTTTTCAATCACCCTGTACACAAACAATGAATAATTTATTGAAATACAATATTTATTGAATGCATATATTGAATATTGAATATTTATTGAATACATATTGAATATATTTTGGTGAATATATCTGCAAAAAATAGTAGTGATCTGGATGCTGAAAAAAATAAAAACAGAAAATGTCTAAGAAAACAAGTTCGGACTTCACAAACCTCCAAAATCCCCACGAAAAAATAAATAAATAAATAAAAACTGTACAAATAAAATGAATAACAATACGAAAACTGGGGAATCCTTTTCTTGTTGGAAATTTTTCCACTTAATGTGTGAGCAACATCGCGAAGTTTTTGGAGCAGTCCAAGATTTACGCACACATTATAAATGAAGATGGACAATTCTAAAAACCCCAAGAACTCAAGATAGATGAAAAACCTTTTGTTGTAGGTCACGTTTTTAGCATTTTAATCCATTGTCAATTTTAATCCATTGTCAATTTTCACGAAAAAAGATCCTACATGTAAATATATTTTTTAGAAACATAAACGTTAATAATTTTTTTTCTGGATAAAATATGTTTTTTTTTCTAAATTGCAAATGAATAAATTAGGTATAAATCGGAAATGGAGTGTGTTAGTTAAACTGTCACCAGAGATAAAATTATACTAAGAGTTCATTTTTTAATGTATATAAAGTGCGTTAAAAAAATATCCAACTTTATTTTTTCTCATTGAAACTAATGCCGTGTGGACGAAATTCTTTGACTGAAAGGTGACGTCGGTTAGACCATGTCATTTTTTGGTTGTTACGCTTAGATTACAGACGTGTAGTGCGCGTTCGTCGGATTTTCATTTTCACGCAAGATAGCCGAACGCATTTTCACGCAAGATAGCCGAACGCATTTATTAAAATATTACATTAAGTTTAGTCAAAAGCAGCGTGATACATATACTCAAACCACCCAGAAGATTCAGCAGGCCTTTGGCGATGATCAGTCAGTCAGTTAAGTACCATACGTGGTGCATGCTTAGGCGATCATGTCTCGAAAGAGACATGACTGACTGAGCAGAAGATATTCCCGCAGTAGGTTGCCATTCCTTTCTGTGATAGACTGGTTGCCAACCAAGGCTATAGAACCTAATCTAACACATAGCTTGAGAGAAGAAACAGATTAATACCTTTTCCAAAAGTATTTGCACGAAAATAAATGCAACGAATTCTCGTTTCGAGCCGATATTCACTGCCCCATGACGTCCGATCACCGAATTTAAGAAACGTTCAGCCTGGTCAGTACTTAGATGGGTGACCGCTTGGAAATACGAGGTGCTGTAAGCGTTTCTCGACGGATGTGCGGTGTAGTGCAGTGAATATCGGCTCAGAAAGAGAAATCGGGGAGCCGAGTTCGAATTCCAGTTGAATGCCCTGCAATCACTTTCGCCCTATTACCATTGGGAAAGGTATTAATCCCTCCCTTCCATTCAGTTATGGGTTAAAAAACAGGACAGATTGGGTTCTATAGCCTTGGCTGGCAACCAGCATACTGCAGCAGGCATTGACAATTGAGGCCGGTGTTGAAGTCAATGTAGATTTTATTAAATAAATTTACTCTTTAGTATTTCGAGAGATGTTTGTGTAATTTTGGTGAATATATCTGCAAAAAATAGTAGTGATGCTGAAAATAAAAAAACAGAAAATGTCTAAGAAAACAAGTACGGATTTCACAAACCTCTAAAATCCCTACAAAAAAAAGAAAAAAAGAAAAAAAAAGAAAGATAAATAAATAAAAACTGTACAAATAAGATGAATAACAAAACTAAAATTGGGGAATCCTTTTCTTGCTGGAAGTTTTTGGAGCAATCCAAGATTTACGCACACATTATAAATGAAGGTGGACAATTGGAAAAACCCCAAGAACTCAAGATGGTTGAAAAATGAATTTTGTCGGTCTTTGTGGTGGACAAGCATTCGCGCAAAATTTGTCTCTCTACGAAAGACACAGTGTTTAAATCATTGGACTGCCTGGGGGTTAAGCTCCAAAGAATGATTAAGGAATCGAGCTTTTCACGTTTGACATAATGCTATTCCCGAATTGTCCCGATGTAGCAGGCCTAAAAATGCCGGTCATAGTGACCGGTCAAAACCAACTCGCTGAAACTTTGGAGAGACTGATCACCTCTTCTTTTCCAGCCCAGAGATGAAAGCTTCTAAAATTCAAGCCCCAAGCAAACGAATACCCACTCTGGCCGTGTCTGTTAATTTCCGCATCGTCTGCCATTGGCCTGCCAGCAACTGGGACCGGAGTGGTGAAACCTCCGGTTGAGTCCCGTTTACGACCCACATTCCCCGAAAAGACTTTTTCCTCTGCCTTTGCAGTTGCGGAGAAGGAAAAGGGGAATGGTTAGTTGCTGGTCAGAAGGAAGCATCAGGCAGCGGAACATCAGTCCCCTGAAGCGACCGGGCCTAAAGGTACGTACAGTCACACTATCGCTACCAGAGATAAGAGCGGCGCTTCAGCCTCAATTACATAATTTATAAATATGCAAAGGATCCAGGGTTTTAAAAAACTAAAAAAAAAACAAAGATTAAGCAGGTGAACGCGAAATTGGTAGCTCACATTATCACTATATCCCCACTCAAAAAAGTATTCCGCCTGTCGGCCTCTACTCCGTCCCCCACCCCCTTTCTCAAATCATTGTCTAAACCATCATCCACTCATCCCTCGCCCTGCAGGTTTATCCCACTTAGCCGATATTCAAGTACCTTTTAAAAACATAACTCTCCATACTCCCTGTTCTACACCCAGTTCTTTCCTCCCAAAAGAAATGCTTCCGCCCACTAAAAAGCAAAAAAGACCCTCTGTTAAGAAAAAGAAAAAAGAAAAAAGTAATCCAAAGTGCCATACAATTTAGGGGACAACGTCTTCCGTGTTTCCGGGCCCAGGCTGAGAGCGCTAAAAATTATGGCAAAAGGATCAAAGAACTTAGATAACTGTTATTGATTAAAATTATGGGAAGCATAATGATGAAGATCCCCATCGATTTCCCAAAGCTCGTAGTCCCGTTGCGCAAATTTATTGAAGACACCATTGCTCGCATGCTGCGCGGAAAATTCTTTTTCTTGAGATTTCTTTTTGTACAATGTGATAACGTCGTTAATTAAGACCGGGTACGATGTGTTCGGATGTGCGTTGTGGCGCAGTGGATATCGGCTCGGAACGAGAAATCGAGGAACCGAGTTCGAATTCCAGTTGAATTCCTTGCATTCACTTACGCGCAAATACCCTTGGGAAAGGTATTAATCCGTCTCTTATTTCCAGTTATGGGTTAAATAACAGGACAGATTTGGTTCTATAGTCTTGATCGGCAACCAGTCTACCGCAGAAAGCAATGGCAACCTACTGCGGGATAATATTCTGCCCAGTCAGTCATGTCTCTTTCGAAACATGATAGCCCAAGCGTGTATCGCGCACAGCACTTAACTGACTGACTGACTATGTGTTCTTATGCTTAGTAGGTGCAACAAGGAACCCTAGAGAGACGAGACGTTTACCTCTTCCTAATTGATCTTGTTCTTTAAGCACCAGCTTAAAATCAAGATTAGGACGGAAAGGCAACGCCTCTATCCATTATAATTTGGCAAAAGGTGGGTGAGTCTTGCATGTATCTGTCGAGTAAAAGAGTGATATTTTGATGTCGGTTATACATTAGGATTTTGGGTCCCCGATCAAAATAGGGCAGTTTAGATTTGTTTTATATTTTACGCCAAGTTAACTTCGCTTGACCCCTTTTATTTTTGTCCCCACTTTTTTTAGTTTAATTTCTTACCCTCTCACTCGTTAGGTGACCGTAAATGTCAGTTCTCTAGTGAATGTGGGGTACTTTTCGTTTTTCGAGTGTGTTCTTTCGTAATTGTTATCGTGTCTGAATGAGTGTGTCATTGTGTGTGTGGTTGATCGAATGATTGGTTTTTATTTCATTCAAGTTCCGCTTTAATATTGTCCAGTTAACGGATATTTCTGCTACAATTAAGAATTGCAGTTTTTTTTAAAAATTACTAACACCATTTTGCTTATCTTTCTATATATAGTATTATGCCTTATGATAAATATTCATTAGGATTTTAATTTTTGAATGTCACTCTATTCCCTCCAAGGCCTCAGACAAATTGTAAATATGATGATTAGTTAGGACTTTATAGAGACTTAACTGTCCCTTTTAATCGGTGGGGATCATCATCTCTCAGTTGCGTCTCTGTTCTCGAAGACAGAGTGAGGCTCTGTTGTATATCTGTCCGAGGACAAACATACATCTGAGAAAAATTATACTGAGGGGTGTCCGGCCCCAGGTAACAGTATCCCGGGGCTGCGCCTCCTCATTGCACCGAGTTCAGCGCAACCAGCGATTGCGGAGACTGGGCAATTTTTGACCCTTGCCCGTGTGCACGCGTTCGGGCTCTCCACATTAAACCATGACCTTATGTCACATCTTGCTCTAGTGAGGGAGCTGGTAAGAATGTGGCATTTTAGTGCAAGGAATATTTATAATTTGTTTGGGTCTGTGATTGTGGTTAGCTAAATTTAAGATAAGACCAACCTTTAAGATAAGACCAATTGTGGTTAGCTAAGTTTAAGATAAGACCAACCTTTCCTGGTAGCTCACTTTATCACCAAATCCCCACCCATAAAGGCATCCAGCTCCTCGGCCTCTGCTTCGTTCGTCCCTAATCTCAAATCGTTGCCTGAACCATCATCCACTCACTCCCCGCACTGCAAGTTTATCTCACTTAGTCCGTTCAAAAAAGACCCTCTGTTAAGAGAATGAAAAAGAAAAGAAAGACATCCAAAGTGCCATGCACTTCAGGGCAAACATGATCATGGCCGTCCGCATCTTTCTGTCTCTTGCAGATCTTCATAATGTCTTTTTGTTATTTCTTCCAAAACCTGTTCTACTATCCATTATGGCCACATGAATGTTTTTGGAGGTACCTAAAAATACAATATTTATTGAATGCTTTAACCTTTTGCTGAAGGTCACGTTTTTAGCATTTTAAACCATTATCAATTTTCACGAAAAAAGATCCTACGTGTAAATATATTTTGTTTTAGAAACGTAAACGTTCATAATTTTTTTCTCTGGATAAAATATGCTTTTTTTCTAAATTGCAAATGAATAAATTAGTTATAAATCGGAAATGGCGTGTGTTAGTTAAACTGTCACCAGAGATAAAATTATACTAAGAGTTCATTTTTTAATGTATATGAAGTTCGTCCAAAAGATATCCGACTTTAGGGGACGACGTCTGCCGTGTTTCCCCGGCCCAGGCTGGGAGACTTCAAAATTATGGAAAAAGGATAAAAGAACTTAGATATCTATTATATTTATGCCTTGTGACATATTCTTTGTATTTTTACAAAAATGAATATTAGTTCATTAAAGCTTAGCGTTAAGCTAATGGATGTGCGTTGTGGTATCGTAGATATCGTCTTAGAATGAGAAATCGGAGAGCCGAATTAGAATTCCAGTTGAATTCGTTGCATTCATTTACGCACAAATACCCTTAGGAAAGGTATTAATCCGTCTCTTCTCCCTTCAGCTATGGGTTAAATAACAGGACAGATTGGATTCTATAGCCTTCGTTGGCAATTAGTCTACCGCCGAAAGTAAAGGCAACCTATTTGGGAAAATTCGTCTTCTCAGTCAGTCATATCTCTTTTGAGACATGATCGCCCAAGCTTGTATCAGATTTGGAACTTGACTGACTGTTAACATATTGTCTCAAACAATACTACTACAATTTAATGAACTCTCGTTGATAACCATTTTGAAAATGGCGAATTTACTCGTTCCAGAGAAACATATTGACCCCAGTGTGTTTGACGCTGAACTAGTATATCGTCACTGGAGAATAACTTTCATAAACTTTTTGAGAAAGTAGAATGAAAATGCGACGAAAGTTCTGATAAGCTGCGCTATCTCACTAAATATGTCTTAGCACAAGTTTACGGGTATTTCGTGGGCTCATCTTCCTACGATAAAGTTTTAACAAATCTGGATAAGATCTTCATAAAAAGAGAAATAAAATGGTCTCTAGACACTTACTGGCTACGAGACGTCGTCCTCCTCAGATTTACTTGACGGACTGTATCAAGCCTTAGTAAAACTAAGTAAGGACTGTTCATTTTCTTCGGTACCAGCGGAAAAATATCGTGCTGAATTGATACGCGATGCCTTCATAAATGGACGACAATCCACAGATATTCAGCAAAAAATATTCGAAAACAGTACCTTTGTGGTAGATAGGAAATTAAGAATTAAAAGCAAGTTTCTTCTTCGCTTTTACAAAAATTCACAGTGAAATTTTGGTTTTGCGAAATAGAAAAAGGATTGACTACGTGCTTAAAGAAAAAGTCGAAACCGGATTTCGCGAGTAGATGTTAAATTGACTTTCTGACCAATGAAAGCGATTTGCAAGACTTAGCGATCCACTGCGGAAAAACTAAATGACTATAAAAGGCGTCGGTCAGTGTCAGCCAGTCAGTCAAATGGGAGCAGCGAGAGAGATGACACACTAAAATGTAACGGGAGAAAGTTCAAGTCAACCCGGACGTAAGATCAAATCGCATATTCGTTCTTTTTCTCTTTCTTTCTCGTGTGTTGATTCCTTTTACTTGTTCTTCTCCATTCTCAGCACTCCCACCTAACAAACGCTAATACATACATACACACGTATGCATAAGTCACTACTACGAATATTTCTACAATTCTTGATACCCTTAACTTTCTCATTGAACATTAGCTTCTACAATTCATGTTATCCTTTTCTATCAATAAATTTATATTTTAACAGGCAAAATCTATATCTTTATTCTTACGCTAATTCACACATTTCAACCGCCAACATGCCAGCCAACCTTCTGATGATAAGTTGTAGGGAATTCGGTTATGCTTCACACAAGGCCGAATTAATAAACATTAACCATCTCCCTATAGCTTCACCTTAACATTAGAGCAGCCTATGACCGGGCAAGCATATTAGATTTAACAAAACAAAATGCTACAAATTACAATACAATTGCAGTTAGAGACCTCTTCACCTATATTGCCCCATGCCTCCATCGTTTGAAACATTAGCCTGACTAAACACACTTTTTTTTCTGCGGGGACAAAATACCCACAAAGACTTTATGCCCCGTTAGAACCGACGAATGCTATACACGCGGAAAGGAGAGACATTGGCTTATAGTTTGTAGAAGTAAAAAAAAAAGGGGGAGCAAACAGAATCTTGTTTGACATTATTGGATACACAGGGCTACTTATCAACTAGAACTTAGAAATAACAACTAACGAAGAGCTACAAAAATCACTTATTAACAGAAAAATTTCTTAACGCAAGCATTGCGAAAGTAAATTCACTGAGAACTTACCCTTGCCTAAACAAAATGACGATGGCTAGCTAATCTCGCTCCATACAACTACTTGGAAACTGTTTAGTTGATCTATAAGTAAAGGGTAATTTATACCAAGATGTCAGTCAGTTAGTTAAGTGCCATACGTGATACACGCTTGGGCGATCATTTCTCGAAAGAGACATGACTGACTGGGTAGAAGATTATCCCGCAGTAGTTTGCCATTGCTTTCTGCGGTAGACTGGCTGCCGACCAAAGCTACAGAACCCAATCTGTCCTGCTATTTAACCCATAACTAGAAGGAAGAGACGGATTAATACCTTTCCCAAGGGTATTTGCGCGTAAGTGAATACAATGGATTCAACTGGAATTCGAACTCGGCTCCCCGGTTTCTCATTCCGAGCCGATATCCACTGGACCACAATCTGCCAAGAGGTAGGATGTCTATTAATGAAAGATTTATGCTGCGACATATTAGGGTATAACTTCTTGCGTCAACATTCATTAGTAGAAATACCATTCAGAGGCTCTAAGCCACCCTTAAAATCTGCAGCCTAGCAGCTATAAGAATGCCGTACCCAGTTCAACACCCTAACATCGGAATGAAACCGGTTACTACTAAATCTAGGCGACATAGTGAGGAGGATAAATTACACGGGTCAGCACGATTTTTGGTACCGAGAAACAAAACACGTTTTGATTCTTAAACCTCAAATTTTCATGGTTAGCTACCGTTTTTTGCTGTACAGTAATCGTATGTTCAAAATTATAATAGTAGCAAGCCATTCGCTGTGGAATGTCCAACCTTCGTAGTCTCCTCTGGGAACAGAAAAAGCGAATTGTAATTAACTCTTCTCAAATGATAAACCGGTTTGCTTTGCTGATTGCCTACACTCTGCCAAGAATAGGCGAGATTATAGAGAAAATAGCCAAAAAAAAAAAAAATAAAAAAATAAAAAAAATAAAAAAAACAAAAACAAAAAAAACGGCCCATTTTGTACTCTGGAACTCAAAAGTGTCTACCCTCAGCTAGTTATAAGGTTCAGTGATAAACCCTTCGAGGTCAGCGGCAAACTCTATAAATTTCGCAGAATACCGTCTGACGTAATTGACGGCCTAGCTAGATTTCAACGAGTAATAGACTAGATAATATCAAAAGAGAACTTGCAGGGCACCTATGTTTACATCGATAATGTAACTGTTTGTGAGAAAAATTAAGCGGAACATGATAGAAATTTAAAATTATTGATGGCGTCTGTTAAAAATTAAGCGGAACATGATAGAAATTTAAAATTATTGATGGCGTCTGTTAAAAATTAAGCGGAACATGATAGAAATTTAAAATTATTGATGGCGTCTGTTAAAAATTAAGCGGAACATGATAGAAATTTAAAATTATTGATGGCGTCTGTTAAAAATTAAGCGGAACATGATAGAAATTTAAAATTATTGATGGCGTCTGTTAAAAATTACAAGCTTGCTCTTAACCAAAAAAGAAAAAAGGTTATTTCAGACATAAAGTTATAAAACTACTTAGGTAGGTAATCAGTAAAAAATAATATCAAACCCGAACTAGAATATCTGAATCCATTACACAGCCTTACGGGCCCAAAAGAATTACCCTTTCTACGTCGTGCATTAGGAATGTTCGTACACTATACTCATTTTTTAAGACAAAATCCACCCTCTAACAACAGTAACAAAACTCCCATTATCTCCCGTAGCAGAGAAAGTGTTTAAGGAGCTAAAGTGGGAAATAGCGAAAGCAGCCATTACTACACCCGATCATACACGACTTCTGGTGGTGAAGACAGACGTCTCAGAGTGCGCCATAGCCGTCTCTTTAAGACAGACGGAGAGGCCCATAGACTTTTTCTCCCTAACCTGTCTAAATCAGAACATTGGCATTCTGTATTAGAGATAGAAGTGTATCCTATTTTTTTTATAACCATATCGCCCGAAGCAAGGCATTTTACTGCCACTGTTTTGCAGGGGGTTACATAGGAAAAAAGTTATGAGAAAGAGTGACAGATTATGGGGGTGTCAGGAAGTGGGTAAGAGAAGGATGATTGTGGCCATAAAGTAAGGGATCAGTTCATATATTGATTGTAATGTAAAATTGATCCCCCACTTTATATCCACATTATAATAGTATAGAATTTTTTTTATATAATCATATCGCTCCAAGCAAGGCATTTTATTGCCACTGTTTTGCAGGGGGTTACATAGGAGGAAAGTTATGAGAAAGAGTGACAGGTTATTGGGGGTGTCAGGAAATAGGAAAGAGAAGGATTAGAATACTAATGAGAGTGGAGTGGACGGAGAAGGGAACATGAGAGAGAGGATGTAGGTTAGTGAGATAGGCGATGACTATTGACTTTACATTTAAATTCTTGGAGATTGTAGCTGTCGGGAAAGCAAGTAGATGGAAGGGAATACCACAGGCGGGAAGTTAGAGAAAAGAAGTTGCTGGAGTAGAATTTTCGTTTAAAATTTATTGGTTTCACAGTAAAAGGGTGGGACCTAGTTGCTAATCTTGTGGCTCGAGTAAATTTATATATAGGGGGCACCAGTGAGCTAAGTCATCGGAGCAGAAACCGTGAAAGTATTTGTAGAAGAGACACAGAGAAGCTACATTGTGCCAGTGAGAAAGTGACTGTATCTCAGCTGCCATGTCGGGATCTATTACATTACAGATTTTCTGTTGGATTTTGTCAAGGACACCTGGGTGGATAGCAGGAGCACCCGACCAGATATGGAAGCAGTATTCAACGGTGTTGTTGAATCGCTAAGAAAATCGACGAACTATTTGATCGGGTGACATTTTAAACTAATTACAGATCAAAAATCAGTCTCATTCATGTCTAAAACGAGGAGCAAAATTAAACCTGAAAGGATAGAACTCTCGTGTAACTCATTTGACATAGCATACTGACCTGGCAAAGAAAACGCAGTTTTGGATGCCTTCTCTCTTGTTTATAGCTCGGCTGTTTGCATAGAAGAATTAAAGAAATTGTCATCCAGGTGATACACGCATGGTTTACATGACGAAAATGAAAAAAAACCTTCCCTACTCAGTAGAGGATGTGAAAGAGATTGCCAACTCGTGTAGAACTTGTGCTGAAAATAAACATAAACCTAGGTTTTACCGTCCTAACACCAGAAAGGTCATAAAAGCCATGCAGTCTTACGAAAGAATCGCACTGGATTTTAAAGGTCTGTTTTCATCAAACTTTATCCGGCAGCAAGGCCTCTGATTAAGAGGTTGCGAGGAGCACGGAATCACCTCTTCATTGCTGTTGTTTCCAGGTTCACCCTGACCCGGGGTGGTAGCGCCTATTAGGGTCCCAGCTATGGGCAAATAGCTTGACTTTCAAACTGACGTCAAAACACTATGAAAGTATAAAAATAGACTTTTATAGAAAAATATACGTTTTTGAATTTAAAATATTACCAACAATACATTTTTGAAGAAAAAAATAAAAAAGTTTTTGAACAAAATCTGACAAAATCAACCCCCTCACGCACTAAAAGAATATCTCTTAAGACTACCTTTTTGGCATTAAATAACCCACAAAGGTTGATATGCTGTTAAACTCAAACTCAAACTCAAACTGCTTTCACCAAAATCACGTAACAGATACAGGTTAACAATAATCGACGAATATTCGAGGTTTCCTTTCGCGATACCCTGCCCCGATGTATCCTCTACAATGGTCATACTAGCACTCTGCTCAGTTTTTGCCATCTTCAGGTCTCCCATATATATTCATTCGTACAGAGGGGCTTCATTCATGTCCGAACACGTACGGCGATTCCTACAAGAGACAAGAGTAACCGTAAATAGAAACAATATCATCTAACCACCAAGAATTCCTACTCGATTCAAGGACTAAGGCAGAAGAGAATGTGGTATTATCGCTTTCTTCATTAATGGAATAATCTAGAAAATTGTTAAAATTGCAGCTGCTGATAAAGTGGGGGGCTGTAGAGAATTGGGAACAATTACACCCAGAGGCCCCGCATGTTATTAGAACGTTGCACACCTGCTACTACAAACCCCCCATGAATGATTCCTCCCGTTTCCTAGAAGTTCGACTGGAGCATCTCTATCTACTTAGCTCTCTAAACTGGAAGTGATATTACTAAAAAGACACAGGTGACTGAATAAAAAGCGAGGCCCGCTTTTCTCCAGACGAGACTGTCTTTTAAAATAGCCTCGCCTGGGTTCCTCTCCATCCGAAAGCGGAGAGTCCGACTAAGCGAGATCACTAGGGGATCAGGTTGAATTTTTAGAAGCCAAAACCTAGTTTGCGCATATCTGTTAACCTGATGTATGTGAAGACACAGTCTAACTGAGAGACTTGGCTCCAGCAGGGGATGAATCGGGAACAAAAAAAACCCCAGAAGGACTGTCCTCAGAACTCTTCAACTGATTTTGCAAAAACAAAAACATGGTCTCCTTCTGTAAATTACCACTCATTTTGGCCCTCCGAGTGGTGACGAACTGATTTCAAACAAGAGAGCTCACCCACCTACCGATATTTCTGAAAACTGGCAAGATATACAACGATTACGAAAATGCAGCAAAATTAAATCCAGTTCTAGCGAGAAAGAGAGAGAACCTTATGCTTCTGGCAATCATCCACGGCCTCACAGACAGCCAGGAATTCTTGTTCAATTCAAGGACTTTTTCCCTCTGTAAGAACAATGGAGATGAGAATATGGTATGATTCGTTTTCCCTATTCATGGATCAGTCCTGAACGCATATATTCAGAAGAACTCTCTCTTCATTGACTTTCTACCTCCTAGCGGAGAGGAACCCAGACGAGGTTCTGCTGAAGGGTAGAGTCTAGTCTGGGGTAAACAGACCGATCCTGCCTTATGCAGGGTCTACGGGAAATTTTTCCTCGAGCTTAAGGGAAAGGATCTCCCACGTCAATTTCGGCCTTAGGCCACATTCAGCCTCAGTAGGGAGAAAGGTTAATATCAGTTTGCTAAAACTTTCTATTTGTCGGACTTTCTACCGTCAGGCTGAGAGGAAACCAGACGAGACTCCGCCGAAAGATAAAATCTCGTTTGGGTAAAAGCAGACAAGTGTCCGACCCAGCTTATGCGAGGTCTACGAGAAATTTTTGTTCGTGTGAAAACCTCACGTAAAAATAAGTCTGGTTCCATATCCAGCCTTTGTGGGGAGGCTCGGGTAAATACTGAGTTCCCCAAAACTCTATCCTTGTCAGACTCTCTGCTTTCGAGCGGAGAAGAACCCAGACTAAGCGATGCCGAAGAGCAGAGTCTCGTCCAGAGAAAAAGCAGACAAGAGCCGACACCGCGTAGCGTGGTCTACGAAGAATTTTTGCCCGAGCGCTGGGAGGTAAAATCCCGCCTTTGTTAGGATGCTCAGATTAATACCGTGTTTACCCAAACTCTCGCTTAGTCGGATTCTCAGCTTTCGGATGGAGAGGAACCCAGGTGAGGCTATTTTAAAAGACAGTCTCGTCTGGAGAAAAGCGGGCCTCACGTATGCGATACCTACGGGGAATTTTTGCCCAAGCGTACGCGCTCGGAATGGCCCATGATAAATATAGACCTTATTTCGCATCCTGTCTTTGTGGCAAATAACGACTTCATTAAAGAATACTTTTAAGCTGATACATAGTCTCAAATAATTTTTTTACAGTATATATATATATATATATATATATATATATATATATATATATATTCTAAACTTGCCATATAATAATTAGAAAAGAGGGGACATAAAGGAGATCCCATCGCAATACCATCTAATTATTATATGGCAAATTTAGAAAATAAAATAATTAATGACAACAAGAAACCCTCTATATATGTAAGATACATAGATGACATCTTCGTTTTAGCTAAGAATATCGATCACATTACATATCTTAAAAACAAATTTGAAAGTCACTCCGTCCTCAAATTTACATTAGAACTTAATATTAATAACAAACTCCCATTCCTTGATGTATTCATTGATTCTAGCACACATAAATTTACTACTTCTCTATATAGGAAACCAACTAGCATAAACTCGTGTCTTCTTAATTATAATAGTGAATGCCCCCAACGATATAAGTTAGCTGTCATAAAAAGCTTAATTCAACGCACACAAATGATATCTTCTTCCAAATCTATATTTTATAAAGAATTACACAACATTAAGCAAACACTTGTCAATATTGAATTTCCTAACTCCGTTATTGATCAACAAATTAAAATGTATCTCAACAAAGTTAACAATAGCTCTAACAATATTGATAATATTAATAATAATGGTGTACATCAAAATAAACATAACACTATTAACTTATACTATTGCAACCAAATACATAATAATTACAAAGATGAAAAAACTCTCAAAAACATAATACGTAGAAATGTTAAACCAGTAGATAGTAATAATCAAATTAAACTCATTATATATTATAAAAAATTCAAAACAATTGATCTCATAGTATCTAATAAGATAGCTCATGTGAGCCGAAAGCTTAGAACCAAATTAATAAAAAATGTCCAAATGTTGGAGAATTTTTGTCTTTATTTTCAACTGAAATAAAAGCCAAAATACGTTTAGAACGGCTCATGATTAAACATAACAGACATTCATTGTCTCTTATATTTAACAGTATATGTTTAGAAAATTATTTTCTGCCTCGATACACTATATATATAGTGTATCTATCTATCTATCTATCTATCTATCTATCTATCTATATATATATATATATATATATATATATATATATATATAAACCAGAGGCACGAAACCACAGTAAACTGCAAACACATTAAAGAACTAACCTTACGATCATGCTGAAAAATACTGCACAAGCCAAAACTAGGACCCCCCCACCAGAGAGGATAAACCTTTATAGTACTAACAACCCTCTTATATCAAAGTTTACCTATTACACACCACGAACTATAATAAAATCTAATTTAAAGTTTTATAGAAAATAGTAATTTCCTAAATTCAAAATTAAGGTTAGATATACAAAATTCGATTAATTATAAAACTGTGCTTAAATACAAAATATTTTATAGTTGTACAAATAAACATTAAAGGTTCAATCCTATCTTCTTCCACCCTTTACACCTCCTTATTCTGCCCCTCTAATAAAACCAAAGAATAAAGGTTAGCCAAACAATCATAAAACACACTTTCATGAATCAACTACATCCCCTACCTACCCCACTTTCTTCAAAATTCTAACGGACAATTTACAAGACTTATTACCTTATCGCTAACCCCCGCCAACATCCCACACACAACTCCCAAATATAAGGAAAGAGATCTTCTATTCCTTTCCACACCATCTGAAGAGACATTAGAAGTCCAATGTCGAAACAAAATGTACAATTTGTAGTGGATATATATATATATATATATATATATATATATAATAATAAAATCGACTCTGTACGTATCCAAATCTTAAAATCTTACACAAGTAATTTTTAAGGACCACGAATAACCGGCAGAATCTAACTCCGTTATTGTCCGCCGCTATAAAGCTTTGGACAATGAGAGTATATATATATATAATTTGTAAATGTTCCAAAATATAATTTTTTTGTTTTTTTGTTTTTTTTCCCCCTTTTTGGAGTTCATTTGGACTTTAACTAAGTTAAAACTTAGTTAACTCCACTTTTGTAAGTTTGTGTTTTTTTTCAAAGGATTGTTCGTGTTCGTTTGTTTTTTTTTTTTTTTTTTAATAGGAGTAGATAGGTCACACTATCGCCCGGTCTATACTCCTCCCACGTCTATTGAACTGGAGTAGAGGCTCGTTCCTTGTTTCCTGTTTAGGATGTGGTTTCCGGTTTTCACTTCTCTCTCTTCAGACCTTGGTACTGGTGCTTCCGTGAGTTTCCTGCGATCTGGCCGGTTGGTGGCAATGGCTCATCACTGTGAGGGTACCGGGTTGGCAGTTTCCTGGTTGCTGCTTCCGACAGGTAGTTAGGAGCCCTAACTCTTGCGTAGCGTCAAGAGCGGCTGCTCTGATCAACAGTTGTATAATATCGGGGTTCTTGTAGTGCCATGTCGCGCATGGATAGGTGTCCCTGTAAGCGCTTTCGGTGGGCAACCCCGAGGCCACACCTTGTTGCAGCCCTAGCCAGTCTCCCTCCCAGCACAGATCGTGGGTAATGACCGCCTGTATCCTCTACCCTAGGTCCCTTTCTATAAACAAAAAACATGACGAAACAAAACAGAAATGACCCTAAACCAGTTAAATCCAAACCACCTAAGCCCATTAACCTCTCCTTCACTAATATCCGAGGCATTCGTACTAACTTTGCTAGTGTAGAAGCGTTCCTGCATGAAAAGTCCCCTGACATCCTCGCGCTCTGCGAAACTAACCTCAACTCAGCTATTCCCTCCTCTGACCTCTTCATCCCTGGTTATCTTCCCCTTTTAAGGAAGGATTCTACTGTCCACATGCATGGGCTGGGTGTTTATGTCAGCGAACACCTCCCCATAACTAGGGTGACTTCACTCGAATCTACTGACCACCAATACATATGTCTCCGCTTGTCTCTCCTCAGTTCGGTTAGCTACCTATTCTTCCTTTACCGTTCTCCATCCTCTCCTGACTGCTCCCTACTAGATAGCATTGCCGACGACATAGATAAGGCTATTTCCTATCACCCATTTGCCCACATATTTGTATTTGGAGACCTCAATGCCCATCACTCTGAGTGGCTTGAAAACGCTGTTACTGATTCGGCGGGCATTCACGCCATGAACTTTGCTATTTCCCAATCCCTTACGCAAGTGGTGGACTTCCCCACTCGCTTCCCAAGCACACCCTCGGGTCATTCCTCACTGCTAGATATATGTTTCACTTCTGCGCCCGACGCCTGTCATGTCTCGCAGCTTTGCCCTCTCGGCAACTCCGACCACGCTGTAGTCTCC
Organism: Ascarosepion bandense; assembly: GCA_037127315.1. Taxonomy (NCBI): domain Eukaryota; kingdom Metazoa; phylum Mollusca; class Cephalopoda; order Sepiida; family Sepiidae; genus Ascarosepion; species Ascarosepion bandense. The sequence continues at coordinate 1,651,639 of JBBBDQ010001839.1, read as the reverse complement.
CTCAGTATTTCTTTCCAATCTCACTCCCCCCAGGATCCCCCTACTTATAGAACCTCCTACCTTTACCAAAAAGCTGACTGGGATGCCTTTCGCGATTTCCTCTGCGACGTCCCTTGGGGAAAATTGTTTGACCTATCAGTTGATGACTGTGCCTCTGAGGTCTCGTCATGGGTGAAAGCTGGCATTGATGCCTTCATACCCACCAGGAAGTATTGCTTAAAACCTCATTCCTCTCCGTGGTTCTCTCCCGCCTGCTCAGCCGCCATTGCCCACAGGAACCATTACTTCCGTCTATTCCGGAGACAGCCAACTGATCACAATAGGCGCCTGTTCACATCCGCTCGCAGTGAGTGCAAGAGAACCCTAAATGACGCCAAACAGTTGTTTGCTGAGAGAATGCGACAGCACATAGCTGACCGCAAGTTCGGCTCCAAGGACTATTGGAGGATTTGTAAACGAGTGCTCAACAATAGGAAATCCTCAATACCTCCTTCAATCCATGGATTTGATGTTCTCACGTCATCTGCTGAGAAAGCTGAGTGCTTTGCCCGCAGATTCTCATCCAACTCCACACTCGACTCGTCCGGAGTGCACCCACCCGACTTCCCTATTAGAACTGAGGCCTAACTGCACGACGTATATATTACCCCGACAATAGTATCCAGAGTAATTTCAAAACTCGACCCCCATAAGGCGTGTGGAGACGATGGAATCCCGGTGATAGTCCTTAAGAGGTGTGCCCCTGAACTTTCCCCTGTCCTCTCTAAACTGTTTAACTACTGCCTTTCTGCTTCCTGCTTTCCTGCATGCTGGAAATTCTCCTCAGTCGTTCCTGTCTTTAAGAACTGTTGTGAACCCTCGGACCCATCCAACTATCGCCCTATCAGCCTTCTACCAATATTCGGGAAAGTGTTCGAGGCTATAATAAATGCTGAAATAGTTCATCATCTCACCGCCCACAAACTGTTCTCCGACAGGCAATATGGATTCCGATTTGACAGGTCCACAGCCGACCTGCTAACTACTGTAACGGAGTACATGCTACAGGCCCTTGATGAGTCTGACGAGGCTCGCGCGGTTGCTCTGGATATCTCCAAGGCTTTCGACAGGGTTTGGCACCCTGGCCTCCTATGCAAACTACGCGGTTATGGTATTACCGGTCGCCTGCTTGACCTAATCCAATCTTTCTTAAATAACCGCAAAATGAAGGTCGTTCTGAATGGGCGTGCCTCTTCGTCCTACAGCACGAATGCTGGTGTCCGACAAGGCTCTGTCCTGGGCCCAACGCTCTTCCTTATTTTCATCAACGACCTCCCAGATGAGATCAAGTCCCAAGTAGGCATCTACGCAGATGACACTACAATATACTCCCGCTCCAGTAAGAAACCTGTCGTGGCGGACAGACATAATCTCGCTGCTGACCTTGAGCGGGATCTACACTCTGTGGTGAACTGGGGCAAGAAGTGGCTTGTCAACTTCAATTCATCTAAGACCAAGCTGTTGTCTGTCAACCATTACAGGCAACCTCTTCTGCCTCCCATAAGCATGGACCAGATGATTCTCCCGGAGAGTAATACACTACGCCTCCTCGGACTTACCCTGTCCTCAGACCTCAAATGGAAGCACTATATTGAATCCATAGCAAAATCTACTGCTAAGAAGATTGGGTCACTATGTCGATCCAGGATGTTTTTTCCACCTGAATCCATCCTGCATATATACAAGTCAACCATCCGTCCGTGCATGGAGTACTGCTGCCATTTATGGTCAGGTGCCCCTGCCGTTCTCCTCAGTGTTCTTGACAAGCTCCAAAGGAGAGTCTGTAATGTGATAGGTACTGATCTGGCGACTCGTCTGCAGCCACTTTCCCATCGTCGAAATGTGGCCTCCCTCTGTCTCTTCTATAAATACTTTCATGGCTTCTGCTCGGATGAGCTTAAGTCACTGATGCCTCCTCAACAGGTGTTTACCCGTTCAACCAGACTGGCAACTGGGTCCCACCCGCTCACAGTCAGGTTAGCCAAATGCAGACGACAATTCTACTCCTGCAGCTTCCTCTCTCGCACTTCCCGCCTGTGGAACTCACTCCCGTATTCTTGCTTTCCTGACGGCTACAACCTCCAGAAATTTAAAAGCAAAGTTAATACTCACCTACTAACCACTGGCCTCTAGCTCTCTCCCCTCCCCTGTATAACCTTCCCTTTCTCTCCGCCCATGTATCTGTCATTGCACCTGCTTTCTCAGCTTTCTATTGTTCCTTTCTAACTAGCTTGTACTCCTCACTCTTTTCTAATTAATCTTTTTACATTTATGTAACCCCCTGCACATCAGTGGCGTTTCTGCCTTGCTCGGGGTGAAATGATTAAAAAAAAAAAAATAAATAAATATTCACAGCTCTATATTATATATTGAGCACTGTTTTAAATTAATGATTTGGGCGTTGCACATTTTTCTTCGTTCCTTATTCACTCGGATATATATATATATATATATATATATATATATATATATATATTCTATCGAGGCAGCGGATAATTTTCTAAATATATATTGTTAAATGTAACAGACAATGAGTGTCTATTATGTTTACTCATGAGCCGTTCTAAACATCGTATTTTGGCTTTATTTTCAGCTGAAAATAAAGACAAAAATTTTTCAACATTTGGATATTTTTTTATTATGCTGGTTCTAAGATTTCGGCTCACATGAGCCATCTTCATAGAGGTTACCGGGACGTTTAAATAAAGACATTCACCTTCAAAGAAGATATTGTCTTGTGTCGACATAAAGCATTGCTATGCGACGATAACAGTCACTGAATAGCAGACGCAGTTCGTAAATTTGAAATGCAGTTCTATGACGTCACACCGCACGAGAGACCGAAATGTTAACAGAATCATGTTTAAATGCAATGTAATGTGTTGTGATCAAATTGAAAATATCCAGATATTTGACAATACAAACGGCTCATGAATAAACATAACAGACATTCATTGTCTGTTATATTTAACAATACACACACACACACACACACACACACACACACATATATATATATATATATATATTAATTTGATTGTTAAGACATTATTTTTTAATGGATACTCGTATTTGAGTAGATACCCTATGTTTTTTTATATTTAACAGTATATATATATATATATATATATATATATATATATATACCGGTCTGAATAATCGAGAAATCTTGTTAGGAAATAACTTCATAGCTTTCTAAGTCTCCCTGTCCCTGTTGGCTCTTAGCACGCTTTCTCCTGTTACACCACACAACCCTCGTTTTGTCATCCACCTGATCAGGTCCTTCAAATATGTTATCCGCTGCTTTCCTGTCTCTTTTCCCCTCTATCTGGCCTGTTAGTATCAGGTTCTCTAAGCTCTCCTTCCTCATTGCATGTCCCAGGAACTTCAGCTGTCTCTACCTGATGCTCACTATTAATTTCCTTTTCGTTTACATCCTTTCCAAAACCACATCATTGCTCATATGCTCAATCCATGATATCCTCAGCATCCTTCTGTAGAACCACATTTCAGTTGCTTCAAGTTTTTCCTTCATCTTTGATGATATTGTCCAGCATTCACTGCTATATTGAAGGACGGACAACACGTAGCAATACAGTACTCTCTTCTTTGTTTCTATTTAAATTTGCTTGTCTCTTAATACTCTACTCAACTTCTGGAACGCGTCTTCGCTATGCCAATTCGCCTTCGGATCTCTGTGCCGCACTTTCCGTCCTCTGTTAGAAAACTTCCCATGTATTTAAATTCTTAAACCTGCTCGATTTTAGTATTCCTCATCTGTATTTGGCATTTGGAGCTACTCTTTTTGCTGATGACAATGCATTCGGTTTTCTTTCAGTTTATTTGTAGTCCTTTCTTGTCACTCTCTTCAGCTACCTTCTGCAGGAGTTTCCTTTCCGTGTCTGCTATCAGCACTGTATCATCTGCGTACCTTATGTTGTTAAATTTGTGGCCTTCGATTACAAATCCTGACATAACATCTAGGTTCCTCAGAATAGTCACGCTGTACAAGTTGAGTCGATTAAAGATTAAAGATTACTGATAAGCTAATACTTATGCTCAAAAACAATTCTACCTCAGTATCTGTTTTGAAAGGCAAAACGACAAAATTTTACACATTAATAACTATTTTTTTTAAATCGTTTCACCCCAAGCAAGGCAGTACTACCACTGGTGCGCAGGGGGCTACATGGGAGGAAAGAGAAAGTGGAACTGGTTACAGTGGGTTTCAGGGAATGGATAATAGAAAGCTGAGAATACAGGTGTGAAAAGATTTACATAAGAGTAGAGGGAAAAGAGATAAAGGGGATGTTGGGGGAAAGGATAAGAGATGGCAATTGACGTTGCATTTAAACTCTTGGAGATTGTAGCTACCAAGAAGCAAGAATCGGTTATACAGGAAATTTCTTTGAAAAAAAAAAAGAAGAAAACCAATCGTTCAATTAAGCATGAAACGTTTAAAATTAAGCAAAAATAAATAAATAAATAATGACTTACTTTTAAGAATATTTAAAACAGTTGTTTCCATCCCAAACGCACATGCTTTATTGCCAGTAAGGTAAAAAAAATATTTTTATCTTTTTGGCCAGTAGAGGTGGTAGAGGCGGAGGTGGGAAAGTCAACTGAATAGCCAGAGTGACCGGGCAAAAAAAAAAAAAAGAAAGAAAAATGCAAGGTCAATACTCATCTCTTAACTACTTGACCCTAGTTCTTTCCACACAGCCCTGTATATCCTTTTCTTTCTCTCCACCTTTGCAACTGTCATCACACCTGTATTCCCATCCTTCTCTTGTTCCTTTCTAACTGGTTCGTCCTTCTCTTCACTTTCTTCACTCTCTCTCTTTTTACTTTTATGTAGCCCCCTAATCTTCTCACTCTTATGTAGCCCCCTGCACATCAGTGGCGTTACCGCCTTGCTTGGGGTGATATGATTAAAAAAAAAAAAGGAAATGCAAGCAAAGAAGCTGAACAGTAAAAGTGATGGCTACATTTGACTGTTTTGACTGTAAAAGGGTGGGACCTAGTTGCCAATCTAGTAGCTCGAGCAAATTCTTGTCGAGGGGCTACTAAGGTGCTAAGCTTGTTGGAGCAAAAGCCGTGAAAATATTTGTAGAAGAGGGAAGCTATATCTCGTCGATGAGAAAGTGACTGGAGTCGAAGTGCCAGGTCGGGATCGACTATATTGCAGATTCTCCTTTGGAATTTTGTTAATTATCACGGATTTTTTAATGATAGTACTTTGTAAAAAAAAAAAAAAAAATCTGTGAAAGTTAACAACATTTCAAAGGAGAATCTGCAATATAGTCGATCCCGACCTGGCACCTCGACTCCAGTCACTAGTACTTTGTAAAAGGATGTGCGTTGTGGCGCAGTGGATATCGGCTCGGAACGAGAACTCGGGGAACCGAGTTCGAATTCCAGTTGAATTCCTTGCATCCACTTATGCGCAAATACCCTTGGGAAAAGTATTAATCCGTCTCTTCCCTCCAGTTAAATAATAGGACAGATTGGGTTCTATAGTCTTGGTCGGCAACCAGTCTACCGCAGAAAGCAATGGCAACCTACTGCGGGATAATTTTCTGCCCAGTCAGTCATGTCTCTTTCGAGACATGATCGCCCAAGCGTGTATCGCGCATGGCACTTAACTGACTGACTGACTTTGTAAAAGTCGACGGCATCTGGAAAGACAAATGCCTACGTCTTTATTTTTTCGATATATATTTTATTTGCTTTATTGATTCATTTTTTTTACAGCTTATCAACCCTTTGGTGGCTATTTTAAACTCAGAAAATGATTCTAGATTTTGTGGGGAGGGAGATAATAGTAATTTATGGCTACACGTCTAACATTGGTGGCGAAAGAAGCGGATTCATAACCTAACCTGAATTTGATAAACAAACAAGAAATTATAATGTGGCTATAAAATGGGGGATCAATTTCATATCACAATAAAGGTATGAACTTATCCTTCACTTTGTGGCCACGGTAGTTTCTATACATTTATATTCCAGTCCAGAGTATCTAAATAAATCTAAAAGACATGCCTGCGTAGGTAACCCGTATTTCATTGATTGGATGATTTGGTTTCTACGGCATCAACAGACGAAAAATGATAATGTGTATATAAAGTCGGGGATCAATTTAATATGACAATTTAAACATAAAGTGATCCCTCACTTTTTGACCACGGTAGTTTCTATACATTTATATTCCAAATAATGTAAATAAATCTAAAAGACATGCCTGCGTAGGTAACCCGTATTTCATTGATTGGATGATTTGGTTTCTACGGCATCAACAGACGAAAAATGATTATGTGTATATAAAGTCGGGGATCAATTTTATATGACAATTTAAACATAAAGTGATCCCTCACTTTTTGACCACGGTAGTTTCTATACATTTATATTCCAAATAATGTAAATAAATCTAAAAGACATGCCTGCGTAGGTAACCCGTATTTCATTGATTGGATGATTTAATTTCTACGGCATCAACAGACGAAAAATGATAATGTGTATATAAAGTCGGGGATCAATTTTATATGACAATTTAAACATAAAGTGATCCCTCACTTTTTGACCACGGTAGTTTCTATACATTTATATTCCAAATAATGTAAATAGATCTAAAAGACATGCCTGCGTAGGTAACCCGTATTTCATTGATTGGATGATTTGGTTTCTACGGAATCAACAGACGAGAAATGTTAATGTGTATATAAAGTCGGGGATCAATTTTATATTACAATCAAAACATAAACTGATCCCTCAATTTTTTTACCATGGTAGTTTCTAAACATTTATATTCCAGAGTATGTAAATAAATCGAAAAGACATGCCGCGTAGCTAATCAGTATTTCATTGATTCATTCATTTTCTACGGCTTATCAACCCTTTGCAGGTTATTCTAAAGTGAGAAAATATTTTTAGATTTTAAGATTTAGGAGAGGTGATAATAATGATTCAGGGATAGAAAACTTACTAATTAACTCATAGATGGGGGACAGGAGAAGAGATGAATTTATACCTAATTTCAAATAAACACGAAATTATAATGTAGAGAGAAAGTGGGAGATTAATTCTATATCATAATAAATATATTAACGGAAACATCAATTTGTGGCTTTTGTTATTAGTCAGTATTTCATTGATCGATTTCTTTTCTACAGCTTATCAACGGGCAACTTACGGCATATCACGTTGACTACACCGATTCTCGTTCGATCACCGAAGTTAAGCAACGTTGAGTCTGGTCAGTACGTAGATGGGTGACCGCTTGGGAATACCAGGTGCTGTAGGCGTTCAGTGACGGATGTGCGTTGTGGTGCAGTGGATGTCGGCTTGGAAAGAGAAATCGGTGAGCCGAGTTCGAATTCTAGTTGAGTACCCTGCATTCACTTAAGCACTGGTACCCTTGGGAAAGGTATTAATCAGTCACTTCCCTTCAATTATGGGTTAAATAACAGAATGGAGCCTGGAGGCAACCCATCTAGTGTTAGTGTCACAATAAAAACACCCTTGGTAGCCCTGGCGAAGCGTCAACTATTCAGCTATTTGACAAGATATAAATTTCACTACAAAACTGCGCCGGGGTTCCAAATGCACAGGGAATACTGGAGGTGTGTAGTGAGTTCTATCTCGGCCAATGGCCGCAAGACGACGACGACGATCAACAGACAAGAAATTATGTGTATATTAAGTGATGGATCAATTCTATATCACAACAAATATAAAAACTGATCTCTTTTTTTGTTACCAGAATAGCTTCTATACGTTTATAGTCCAGAAAATGTAAATAAATCTACAAGACATGCTTTTGTTGCTAGTCGGTATTTCATTTATTGGTTTCATTCTTACAGCTTATCAACAGACAAGAAACTGTGTATATATAAAGCGAGGGATCAATTCTATATTACAACCAGTATAAAAACTGATCACTCACTTCGAGGCCACGTTTACCTCTATACATTTATATTCCAGAGAATGTAAATATATATACAAAACATGTCTTTGTTGCTTGACAGTATTTTATTGATTGGTTTCTTTTCTAAGCTTATCAACAGACGAGAAATTATATGTATATAAAGTGAGGGATCAATTCTATATTACAATCAATATATAAATTGATCACTCATTTTGAGGCCACGATAGCTTCTTTACATTTTTGCATCTATACACTTATATTCCAGAGAATGTAAATATATATACAAAACATGTCTTTGTTGCTTGACAGTATTTCATTGATTGGTTTCTTTTCTAAGCTTATCAACAGACGAGAAATTATATGTATATAAAGTGATGGATCAATTATATATTACAACAAATATATAAATTGATCACTCACTTTGTGACGACAGCAATTTCTATACATTTATATTCCAGAGAATGTAATTAAATCTAAAAGACGTGCTTGTGTTGCTAATAAGTATTTCTTGGATTTGGTTTCTGCGGCCTATCGGCAGACAAGAAATTATAATGTGGATATAAAGCGGGGGATACATTCTATATTACGATCAATATATAAACTGATCCCTCACTTCATGACCACGGTAGTTCCTATACATTTATATTCCAATGAATGTAAATAAATCTAGAATATAGGCTTGTATTACTAATCAGTATTTCATTGATTGATTGATTCGTTTTCTACGGCTTATCAACAGAAAAGAAATTATAATGTGGATATAAAGTGAGGGATACATTCTATATTATGAGCAATACATAAATTGATCCTTCACTTTTTGGCCATGTGCGTTTCTATACATTTATATACCACAGAATGTAAATAAATCTAAGAAATGCTTGTGTTGCTATTTGGTTTCTACGGCTTATCAACCCGTCGTGGGTTATTTTTATAGTCTGAAAATATTTTTAGATTGTAAAAAATTTCTCTTTGATGAGAGAGATAGTAATGGCTTCATTATATAATTCTTGCGTAATTCACCCATTGCTGAGGGGAGAAGACAGCGATTCATACCTTTCTCAAGTGTGTAAATAAATATAATGAACCCGATTGGAATTGGAACTCGCCTCTTGGAGTCATTATACATTACCTGAACATCCATGCCTACAACACCTGGTATTTCCATTCGGTTACCCATCTATTTACTGACCAGGCACGACGTTGCTTAACTTGAATGATCGTACGAGAACCAATGTTTCAATGTGATATGGCCATAATCCCGTTACACCTTCTGCGCATCCAAGCTCACAGCACCTGGTATGGTGCTTCATAGTTGTGTAATGGGTAACAAGCTGGTCTTGAAGAACTCGTGAGTTCGATTCTCACTAGATGCCTATTACTTGTGTTCTCATGTCAGAACTAAGTTATGCCTAATAACTTACTGATGATGCCTCATAGTGGTGTAATGGTTGAACTCATGGATCATCAGTCGTAATTTCGATTTTCCCTGAGTGCCCCATTACTCATGATCGAAAAAAAAAACTGAGCAAATATTAGTAAATAATTTTGACAATTTTCAGATTATAAAGTAAAGGAACCATGATCGACTACATCCTGAAGGTACATGGCGTCTAAAAAGGAAAATCATATATCAGTTCATGTTGTTATCACGTCCATAACCGGCGCAAATCACGCCTAAGAGGTTTCATGCCCTACACATCCTGTAGTAAAGAAACAAACTCTATTGCTCTCATTAACGACCCCCGTCTTAGCCAGAAACATCCGGAATTAGATACAGGCCACCCTTACCCTGCTGTTTACTTGCAATCATTCCTTTTGCCGACTGACAGCTTTTTTTCATTTTTTTCTTTCTTTTTTCTCCAGCAGACCCCTATCTACTTGTTTCTCACAACAACCCTTTCCTCAGGGCGGACATTGTTGCATTGTTTGGCAAGTGGTGATTTCTTTTACTCGACACTGTCTTGAAGAAACAATTTACAAAGTTGAAGAAACAGTGAACAAAATCCACGAAGGGAAGTTGTCGTGGTTAAATTTCAGTCTTGTCTCGCAGTATTTATAATTTAACCTAAGTAACTCCACTAATGCACTGAAAAAAACAGCGTAATATGAAGAAAAAAAGGTCACAAATTTAATTAATAAAAAGGTTTTCCATCAAAATGCTCATGTTATTGAGAGGAAAAAAAATGAAAGTATTTTTTTAAATTTTTTTTTTTAATGTTTTAATCGTTCGTCACATGTTCGAAATTTTGGTAAAAATTCTTGTTTTGATTTTCGTTACTGGGCAAGCAAATCGTTACAAGAATTTACAATGGAAAACGTAATATTACATAACTCAGTTTGTTTCGGTGATAACCATTAATTTGGAAATTCTTGCAAAAATCAAATAAATGTCGAATTTTGATAAAACTTTGAGGACTTATTCACAAATGAATGAAATTATTTTTGAAATTATTATTTTTAGAAAATCTTGGTAAAAATATATTTTTTATATCTGTTACTCTGCTCTTCACGTAAATTCATGAAATTTCAAGAAATTAAATTTTGTAGCCAAAATTTGTTTTATTAGCTAAACGCAGGACTCATTAGGGAATGAAAGTCATCCATCATTTTTTCCGAAAATCTGCTCCGAATAAAAAAAAAATGTATTAAAGCTATGACATTATTTCATTGGATAAGCTTTTAATTGTTTTTATAGATAATATATGTTAAGGACTTTATAGACAGAGGAAAAAATATTTCGATGAATAATTACATTTTTGAAGAATTGTTTTAATTTTTTCTTTTTTAATTATAATAATTTACAAAATTTCAAAATTAAAAAAAATTCTTATAAGCCTTGTGGCGGTTAGGTTATTAGTTTATTAAATGAAGACTATATTTACTAATCGAAAATTGAAAAGTTTAATACGAATCGTCGAGCAATTTATTTTAAAATATATTTTTATTTTTTGTGTATTTGAAGTTTTTTTAGTATGGTATTTTCTGTGTTACATTAAAAGGTCATGTGTTTCACGGCTTCTTCCCCTCACAGGAAAAAAATTTGAACAATTATGTCAATTCTGGTCAATCATACTTAGTTCACCTTAGCATTTGGCTGTCATCACACATTAATCACATACGGCAAAGATCAGAAAGATCAACGTGATTAAGAAATACTTTTATTCTAAATTTCATGTTTTAAATATGTAATACTTGTGTAAATCAGATTAATTTAACCTTAAATTTTCTAATTTTCTAAAAACAATGTGTCGGAGATGTATATTTTATTTTTGCAAAATTTTAAAGCCGAGAATTAATTTTTGTTTACAAATGTGTCGATCGCTCAAAAAATGACCGAAAAAATTGAAAATATTTAAAAAATTGAACATTTTATAGATTTCAATCAATATGGCGACTTACTGTGGGAAAATCTTTTGCTTAGTCAGTTATGGATGGAAAGAGTCATGCGTGTATCACGTATGGCACTTAACTGACCGATATATTGCGGGCGTGTGTGTGTGTGTGTGTGTGTGTGTGTGTGTGTGTGTGTGTGTGTGTGTGTGTGTGTGTGTGTGAAAATGTATGATAAAGAGGATAGGTATTCTGGCGACGCGTTTCGTTCTTTATTCATCGGAATAAATTTGTCATGTTGATGTCACTATACATGCGCTCGAACGAGGGATGCTGGAATTTTAATTTAATTAATAAATTTTATTTTCAAATCTAGCCGATTTAATTTAATTAATTATTTTTATTTTCAAATCTAGCCGATTTAATTTAATTAATTTTAATTTTCAAATCTAGCCGATTTAATTTAATTAATTAATTTTAATTTTCAAAAATCTAGCCGATTTAACTTAATTAATTAATTTTTATTTTCAAATCTAGCCGATTTAATTTAATTAATAAATTTTATTTTCAAATCTAGCCGTTTTAATTTAATTAATTATTTTTTATTTTCAAATCTAGCCGATTTAATTTAATTAATTTAATTTTTCAAATCTAGCCGATTTAATTTAATTAGTATTTTTATTTTCAAATCTAGCCGATTTAATTTAATTAATTATTTTTATTTTCAAATCTAGCCGATTTAATTTAATAAATTTTAATTTTCAAATCTAGCCGATTTAATTTAATTAATAAATTTTATTTTCAAATCTAGCCGTTTTTAATTTAATTAATTATTTTTATTTTCAAATCTAGCCGATTTAATTTAATTAATACATTTTATTTTCAAATCTAGCCGATTTAATTTAATTAATAAATTTTATTTTCAAATCTAGCCGATTTAATTTAATTAATTAATTTTTATTTTCAAATCTAGCCGATTTAATTTAGTTAATTATTTTTATTTCAAATCTAGCCGATTTAATTTAATTAATTTTAATTTTCAAATCTAGCCGATTTAACTTAATTAATAATTTTTATTTTCAAATCTAGCCGATTTAATTTAATTAATTAATTTTATTTTCAAATCTAGCCGATTTAATTTAATTAATTATTTTATTTTCAAAATCTAGCCGATTTAATTTAATTAATTATTTTTATTTTCAAATCTAGCCGATTTAATTTAATTAATTATTTTTATTTTCAAATCTAGCCAATTTAATTTAATTAATTATTTTAATTTTCAAATCTAGCCGATTTAACTTAATTAATTAATTTTTATTTTCAAATCTAGCCGATTTAATATAATTAATAAATTTTATTTTCAAATCTAGCCGTTTTAATTTAATTAATTATTTTTATTTTCAAATCTAGCCGATTTAATTTAATTAATTTTAATTTTCAAATCTAGCCGATTTAATTTAATTAATTATTTTTATTTTCAAATCTAGCCGATTTAATTTAATTAATTTTAATTTTCAAATCTAGCCGATTTAATTTAATTAATAAATTTTATTTTCAAATCTAGCCGATTTAATTTAATTAATTAATTTTATTTTTCAAATCTAGCCGATTTAATTTAATTAATTAATTTTTATTTTCAAATCTAGCCGATTTAATTTAATTAATTATTTTTATTTTCAAATCTAGCCGATTTAATATAATTAATTAATTTTATTTTCAAATCTAGCCGGTTAATTTAATTAATTAATTTTTATTTTCAAATCTAGCCGATTTAACTTAATTAGTGTATTTTAATTTTCAAATCTAGCCGATTTAATTTAATTAATAAATTTTATTTTCAAATCTAGCCGATTTAATTTAATTAATTAATTTTTTATTTTCAAATCTAACCGATTTAATTTAATTAATTATTTTTATTTCAAATCTAGCCGATTTAATTTAATTAATTTTAATTTTCAAATCTAGCCGATTTAAACTAATTAATTAATTTTTATTTTCAAATCTAGCCGATTTAATTTAATTAATAAATTTTATTTTCAAATCTAGCCGATTTAATTTAATTAATCAATTTTTATTTTCAAATCTAGCCGATTTAATTTAATTAATTATTTTTATTTCAAATCTAGCCGATTTAATTTAATTAATTTTATTTTCAAATCTAGCCGATTTAATTTAATTAATAAATTTTATTTTCAAATCTAGCCGATTTAATTTAATTAATTAATTTTATTTTCAAATCTAGCCGATTTAATTTAATTAATTAATTTTTATTTTCAAATCTAGCCGATTTAATTTAATTAATTATTTTATTTTCAAATCTAGCCGATTTAATTTAATTAATTATTTTTATTTTCAAATCTAGCCGATTTAACTTAATTAATTAATTTTTTATTTTCAAATCTAGCCGATTTAATTTAATTAATTATTTTTATTTTCAAATCTAGCCGATTTAATTTAATTAATTTCAAATCTAGCCGATTTAATTTAATTAATAAATTTTATTTTCAAATCTAGCCGATTTAATTTAATTAATTATTTTTATTTTCAAATCTAGCCGATTTAATTTAATTAGTTTTATTTTCAAATCCTAGACGATTTCATTTAGATGCTTTTCTTTCCATCACTTTGGTTTGCAAATATTCCACTCTGTGATGACAGAAGTTCCGCCAGGAATGGGGAAAGGTTATACATATATATATATATATATATAATATTCCTTCAAATATATTTTATTGAATAATATAGATATGGTGTGTCTACTTATGTTTATACCAACCATTTCAGCCTCTTTAATCAGTTTCTTGATGCGAAGATGAAAATCATCAGGAAAGGCACCGCAGTTTTTGTTAGCCGGAGTACTTTTGACCTTTTTCCAAGATCATCTTCAGGGGTAAATTAAAAAGACAAACTCATTGTAACTTCAGTAATATCTGCATTCCGTTGTGATGGAGATTTTTAAAACAAGCGCGAACGCGCCCTGTAATTATTTCAAAATTTTAGATTTATCATTTGCTGTGATAGAATATATATATCGGAGTCTAACCGTACTGATGAGCTGTGATGCAGCGAAATATATATATATATATATATATATATATATATATATATACAGCACCAGTGAGCTAAGTTTATCGGATATATATATATATATATATATATATATATATATATATATCCGATAAACTTAGCTCACTGGTGCCCCTTATGTATAAATTTACTCGAGCTACTAGACTAGCAACTAGGTCCCACCCTTTTACGATGAAACCAATAAAATATAACCACAACTTCTACTCCATCAGCTTCTTTTCTCGCACTTCCCACCTGTGGAATTCCCTTCCGTATATTTGCTTCCCACACAGCTACAATCCCCTAGAATTTAAATGTAAGGTCAATAGTCATCTTCTATCTCACTGACTTGCATCCTTTCTCTCAAGCTCTTTTCTCCGTCCACTCTACTCTCATCACACAGGTATTTCTCATTTTTTTCTTACCCACTTCCTGACACCGCCTATAACCTGTCCCTCTTTCCATCACTTTCCTTCTATGTAACCCCCTGCGCACTAGTGGCGGTGCGGCTACCTTGTTTGGGGTGAAATGATTATATATACATATATATATATAAACTTATTTATAAATGGAACTTTGTCTATGTGTGTATGTATGTGTGTGTGTGTGTGTCTATGTGTGTGTGTGTCCGTTACCTATAGACTCCGAAACGGCTGAACCGATTTTCCTGAAAATTTACAAAGTTGTACTATAAGCCTCTGTGAGTGTTCTTAGCTAGGTTTTGTGTCGAGGTACCCCCGATAAATATCAAAAATCGATAATCGAAAAAATCGGGTTATAGAAGGAGTGGTCCGATTTTAATCAGATTTGATACACTCATAGACAAAGACATAAGAAACGATATTCAGAAGTTTCAAGGTTGCAGTTCTTACAATAGTGCAGAAAATCGATAATATATATATATAAAATGTAAGATGTTTGTGTTGTGTGTTTGTTTATCTGCCTGTATCTCTGCATTTTTTTCAGCCCTTTTATTTTAGTTTTTGCTTCGGGTTTGGCTCTAAGTAGGTATAATTGTAGTTCTTAGTCTCAGCCATGATACCATTTACTCAGAAAACTTATTTAGCCTTCAAAATTCAGTTTACGAGGAAAAAAGCTTATTTGATATCGATGCCAGGAAATCAAAATTTGACTTACGTCCATTCATTTTTCTTTCAGTTTACGGTTTCGCTTTAACTGGAAACAACTATTGCTTTTAGTCTTTCGTGCCAACGTACAAAGAGTCTGAGCTCTAGGACCATGGATTAGTTTTAAAGCTTTCATTACACCCGAGCAACGTCGGGCTATACTGCTAGTATATATATATATATATATATATATACGATGGAATAATCAGAAGTTAACATTTAAACTAGAAAAATGTACTGTTTAATAATAAAACTGAGCATCTATTCAAATATAGAAAAATAGCGTTTAAAGAATTAAATTAAAACTATACATGATTGACTCCATTTCCTAAAGAGTTGTTTTTTGACAAGATAGGATACAAAACAGGATACGAAACAGTAGATATGTCTGGACTCTGCACCATGCCACATGCCACATTACATCTGGTCACCTAACTCCCCAAACTCAAGTCCCCTTGATTAGTGTGGGGCGCACTTGAGCGAGGTACCAACAAAATGCCTTGTAACACCAAAGATTAACTGAAGCCAAGGATGTTGTTAATGTTCAGCAACTTAAACACGGACCATCTCGTAGAGTTACAGGAGATTCCAAAGTCTTCGGGATATCGCTTTTATGTTTTTCAGTAATTTTGGTAAATATATCTATTAAAATGAGATTTCTGTGTTATTTTCATTTTAGTTTCATTTAGACGACAATTTATCCATTGCACCTTCTATTTCTGTTAAAATAAATGTTGGTATTATTTTCATTTTGGCCTCATTAGACGATAATTCATTTATCGCACCCTGTATTTCTGTTAAAATGAAACGTTAATATTATTTTCATTATGGCATCATTTAGACGACAGTTTATCCATCGCATCCTGCATATCTGTTAAACGAGATGTCAGTAATATTTTAATTTGGGTTAATTTTGATGACAATTCATCCATTGTATATCTGTTAAATTGAGATATTGGTGTCATTTTCATTTTTGCATAATTTAGATAATTCGTGTCATTATTAAGAGGAAAACCAAAGGATATTTTTTTATGGAAAATCATTTTTAATCCTTTTTAGAATCTGAGAAATTTTGCTTAAAATTCTTGTTTCTCTGGTGTAAATGGGGGGAATATAAATTAATATTTTATATTTTTGCGTCTTTTTGCAGTGAATTTGGAAATTTTTACAAAAATAAGATAATTGTTTTATTTTAATAAAACTTTCAGAATCTGTTCACAAATGAATTAAATTATTTTTTAAACTTTTCTTGAATGAAATTATTTAAAACTGTTTTTTAGAAAATCTTGGAAATTTTCTTTATTTTACATATGTATTAATCAAATTTCAAGAAATTAAATTTTAATCCGAAAATAATTTTTATAAGTTAAAAGCTGGACTCCTTGAAAAAAGCAAATCATCAATATTATTTTCAAACTACTAGTCCTACCAGTTCCCGAAAATCTGCTCCGAATGGTAAAATGTAAAATGCAATAAAACTATGACATTCTTTTTTTTACTTAGAAAAGCTTTTAATTGCTTTCATAAATAAGATTTATTAAGGACACCATTGTCATAAGAAAGAAACATTTTTTTCTGAATAATGTTTTTTTCAACAATAACAAGAATTGTTTCTATTTTTTTAAATCTTAATTATAATCATTTATAATATATTCATCGTTTAAAATTTAGCATTACTTTCATCAAGTTAGATGATATTTTATTATATTTACTAATCAAAATCTGAAAAGTTTAAAACAAATCTTTAAAGTAATTTTAATTTTTTGTATATAAACTATTTTGTAAAATACTCATTTTTTTAAAGTATAGTCGACCATACACGACATTATCAAAAAATAAGAGCGATAACTATAAAAATTTTAAAGTCAACATTCCTAAAATTAGATGACGGAGAATATTTTTAAACGTTTTTAGATTACTGATTAATTAAAATTTTATCAAAAAAAGCGTCAGTTTCTTAAATTATGTTTTACAGATAAAGTCTACATAGACCAACAATAATAATGAAATCACCTGTTATCGCCTTGTCAATTACAAAACATGGTGATGTCGGTTAAAAACACAGTTACTGTTTTTATTGTTTTTGTTTTTATATAATCATATCGCATCAAGCAAGGCATTTTATTGCCACTGTTTTGCAGGGAGTTACATAAAAGGAAAGTTATGAGAAAGAGTGACAGGTTATGGGGGTGTCAGGAAGTGGGTAAGAGAAGGATGACTGCGACCATAAAGTGAGGGATCAGTTTACATATTGATTGTAATGTAAAATTCATCCCCCACTTTATATCCACATTATAATAGTATAGAATTTTTTAAATATAATCATATCGCCCCAAGCAAGGCAATTTATTGCCACTGTTTTGCAGGGAGTTACATAAAAGGAAAGTTATGAGAAAGAGTGACAGGTTATGGGGGTGTCAGGAAGTGGGTAAGAGAAGGATGACTGCGACCATAAAGTGAGGGATCAGTTTACATATTTATTGTAATGTAAAATTCATCCCCCACTTTATATCCACATTATAATAGTATAGAATTTTTTTAAATATAATCATATCGCCCCAAGCAAGGCATTTTATTGCCACTGTTTTGCAGCGGGTTACATAGGAGGAAAGTTATCAGAAAAAGTGAAAGGTTATGGGTGGGGGTCAGTAAGTGGGTAAGAAAAGGATGCGAATACTGATGAGTGTGGAGTGGACGGAGAAAGGAGCATGAGAGAGAGGATGTAGGTTAGTGAGATAGGAGATGACTATTGACTTTACATTTAAATTCTTGGAGATTATAGCTGTCGGGAAAGCAAGTAAATGGAAGGGAATTCCACAGGCGGGAAGGGAGAGAAAAGAAGCTGATGGAGTAGAATTTGCGTCTACGGATTAATACCTTTCCCAAGGGTACCAGTGCTTAAGCGAATGCAGGGTATTCAACCTCAGCTCACCGATTTCTCTTTCTGAGCCGATATCCACTGCACCACAGTCACTATACGCTCACAAGACCTGGTATTACCAACCGGTCACCCATCTAAGTACTGACCAGGCTCAACGTTCGTTTAACTTCGGTGATCGAGCGAGAACCGTTGTATTCAACGTGATATGGCCGTAAGCCTCCATTGCAATGAAAGTTGGCTAAAAAAAAAAGAAGGGTGCTAATAAGCTATTATAGCAAATTAAATCGATTCCAATCAATATAATTTGTCTGAAAAATACACTACTGAATATTTTGCTTCCTGGAAATAGTAAATTTAATTCTTTAGTATTTAATTAAAGCTAAAATGAAACCCACAAGAAAGATTTTTCATTTATAAAAATTCATTTTAAGTTGAGATATCGAAACTTAGTGGATGTACAAATATATAGGGGATATCGGCTCGGAACGAGAAACCGGGGAGCCGAGTTCGAATTCCAGTTGAATTCCTTGCATTCTCTTACGCACAAACACCCTTGGGAAAGGTATTAATCCGTCACTTCCCTCCAGTTATGGGTTAAATAAAAGGACAGATTGGGTTCTATAGCCCTGGTTGGCAACCAGTCTACCGCAGAAAGTAATGGTAACCTACTGCGGGATAATCTTTTGCCCAGTCAGTCATGTCTCTTTCGAGATATGATCGCCCAAGCGTATATCACGTATGGCACTTAACTGACTGACTGAATATAATAGTTGGAATCATGATTGACTTCTGGTCATAAAGTGGGGGATCGGTTTACAATTGTTATTAAGTAATAAACTGATCACCCACTAATTATTACATAATAATAGAATACATCTCCTCTCCCTCTTGTTATGAGTCAAATAAAAGGAGATTGGGTTCTATAGCCTTGGTCGGCAACCAGTCTACCGCAGAAAATAACGGGATAATCTTCTGCCCAGTCAGTCATGTCTCTTTCGAGATATGATCGCCCAAGCGTGTAACACGTATGGCACTTAACGGAATGACTGAATATAAGTCATGGATCGGAAGAGACATGATCATCTTAGCATGTATCACGTATGGCACTTAACTGACTGACAAATATAAAATATATTATGGACATGAAAAACGTTTTTCTAGAAATAACGAATTTTTACAAGAATTTGTTTCATTATTTTTTTTTAAATTGTAATTATAATAATTTATAAACTTGTAAATGCCTTAAGTAAAACTATAAAGCCAAATTATGTGAAATTCAAGGATATGGTGGAATGCTGAATTTTTAAACTTTGAAAGATTAGTGGTTAATTTTAAAAATTTATATAAAAAGTCATTTACGTTGTATTTTGTCATGTCATTTTAATACAATTATCATTTTCTTAAATAAATGTAATACAATTATCATTTTCTTAAATAAATTTCTCAAACCACTGTCAATAAAATCTTTCTCCTCGTACTTCAGTAAAGTGCCATACGGACACACGTTTGGGCGATCATGTCCCGAAAGAGACACGACTGACTGGGCAGAAGATTATCCTGCAGTAGTTTGCCATTACTTTCTGTCGTAGATTGGTCGCCAGCCAAGGCTATGGAACCCAATCTGTCCTGTTATTTAACCCATAAATGGAGGGAAAAGACGGATTAATACCTTTCCCAAGGGTATTTGAACGTAAGTGGATGCATTAAATTGAACTGGAATTCGAACTCGGCTCTCTGATTTGTCGTTCCGAGTCGATATCCACTGCAGCTTAGTTAAAAATAAAATAAATATCAATCTTATTGCTAATATTGTTATCATTTTGATGTATTTTATTACACAAATTTAATTCTTCTTCTTCTTTGTGCCATGTTCCTTCCAGACGTAGGTGATCATAGCCCTCCTCATCTCCTTATCACTTGTCGCTCTTAATATGTTATCCCACTCAATCTCCTCTCCACCATCCATCTGCTCAAGATCATCAAGTATGTCATACTTTGCTTTCTCTTGTTTCTCTTCCCCTCTAGCCATCTCGTGAGTATCAATTTCTCCAAGCCCTCTTTTCTCATGACATGTCCCAAAAACTTTAGCTGCTTTTTCAAAACTAAGTATGTGCTGCTCTTCAACCCATAGCTTGGAGAAGAAAAGATGAATTCGTACTTTTCTCAGGGGTATGTGCGTCTAAATGAATGTAACGCGCCAGACAGCCTGCAATGCAGACCCCCAAAACATTACACCGCTTTCCTAGTCTCAATTAACGCTTTCCCATTGAAAGAAATAAGAAATCTGCAACTGTTTAAATGAAAACTCACCCACTCAAACTACTTACAGTGCCGACCCCTAGACGTCTCTTGACTTACACCCGGGTTCCATGTTTACCATGTAAACATGAGTCATTATTCTTTGGACGACCGACACGTTATAAGAGCGAATAACAATTCATATTTTCCACGGTTTATCACGGCTTGATTATCTGATCATCTACTGGTGAGGATTAACAGTATTTACATTATTCGGGCTATTGTCCTCATCTTTGTTGCCATTTGTACGACATTTCGGCCGTGGTACACTCCGGCCCTCTTCAGGTGCTAGAAATTTCGAACCGAACCCTTTATTACAATCACTTGGGTATATCATCCTCATTCCTTGCGTAAAGCCTCGATTGGAAGTCATGAGTTATCATCCTCTAACCCTGCAAGTTACTTGTTCACCTTTTCTGTAGCCTGGTGTTGAACTTACAACTCTAAGAGTCAAGTAAGGAACTAACCAACGTCTATATTCACTGGGCCATATGTCCTTAAGGATTAATTGACCATAATTTCTTTCAAGCGTGGGTGGCCTAAAAAAGAGTGCATTATGATGAAATGCATGAAGAAGTCTTGTTAAAAATTAATCAAACTTTAAGCATCTGCTTGTATATCTGTCTGTCTATGAAGGGCTAGTCTATATAGGGATCCCCGACACAAGGGTCCGTGACCCAAGAGGTCTTCTTCTTATGTGTCGTGTCTGTTCAGGACGTAGGCGATCATATGCTTCCACTTGCCTCTATTCCTTCTCATTCTTAACACTTTTCCTCTTGGTATCTCTCCAAAACCCCGCTCCGCCATCTACCTGCTCAAGCCTATCAGGTTTGTCTCACGCTGCTTTCCTCTGTCTCACTTTCCCTATATCTGCCCTGTGAGTACTAGATTCTCCAAACTTTTTCTACTTCATTACGTGTCACAGAAACCTCAGCTGTCTCTCCCTGATATTAAGTATAAGTTTTCTTTTCGTTTGCATCGTCTCCAAAACCTTGTCGTTGCTCACACGTTCGGTCCATGGTATCCTCAGGATCCTTCTGTAGAACAATATTGCTACTGTTTCGAGTCTCTCCTTCATCTTTGAGGAGATTGTCCACCATTCGCTTCAATATAGAGGTTATTTCTGTTACTTCGAATCTATCCTTCATCTTTGAGGAGATTGTCCAGGATTCATTGCCATATAGGAGGACAGATATCATACAACAGTCCAGTACTCTTTTCTTTATTTGTAACGAAATCTTCCTGTCTCTTAATACTCTGCATAGCTTTTGAAATACAAGGGGTACGTGACTCAGAAAAGTTTAAGAACCATTATAGTGAAAGTAATCTCTTGGAAAAGTTGTTGTTTTTAGTGGTACAGGTCATAACCAAGAAGTCTTAATAGTCTTAATATATATATATATATATATATATATATATATATATATATATATATAAACAGAAATAGTGGTTGTTCCAAGTGCGAGTGTAAAAACACACACACACACACACACACACACACACACACACACACACACACACACACACACACATGAACTCTCTGACCTGCTCACCACTTATCTATATATACACGGTACTTTGGCCATCAGAAACAAACGGATCTCGATATGTAAAGTCACAAGTTTATTAGCCTGAAGAGAGTCAACTTTATACTCAAAACAGGTGTAGCGACACAAATTCCAATATGGGTACTTAATATATCACACAAAAAGCAAGTAATATTAATAACAATAACAACAATAAATCTCCACTTTAAACATATATATATATATATATATATATATATATATAAGAGAAGGTGACCGTTGCTAAGAAAAGAAGAAAGTAGGTTGAACCAGTGTATTGGAATAACGGAACATATATACAAAATAAGAGTGTTATTAGTCAGCAGATAGAAATGACCGTCTGAACTGTACGTCTCGACTGTCCCTCAGGAAGTTTCTTTATGAAGGAGGAAGAATTCATTCCAATGGAGATAAGGCACAATAACAACAAAAAAGGTCACAATGGCATCAAATTAATGAATTGACTCTCAACTTTCTACGATAAGAATCTAATAAAAAACCTGCAGTTCATTATTGAATAAGATGGATGCAGTATCAGTGCAAAGATCCTGAGCACCCTTGAATCTATAATACAGTCTCTAACCTATGATACACAACCCCCAAACTCTACTACATCTAAATTTTCATACGATAGTATTGAACTCGGACAAGGATCTCGTGTCCACCAAATATAAAACGTACCCAAATCTATAACACGATCCCCATTCTATTACATCTCACTTTACATAAGGTAGTATTTATAGAAAATACAGATTACATTGCAATCTAATTATGTACAAAGATGAATTATTATTCAATATAGGTGAACAATTCAACTAGCATATGACAATAAAGACGAGGACAACAGTCCGAACAATGTAAATAGTATACGTAGTTGTAATAACTCATCTCAGATATAGAAACAGTTTCTGAAGAAGGCCAAAGCGTACAATGACCAAAATGCCGTGAATATTTCGTTCAAGTAATGTTACATAAGTAGTAGGGGGGACAATAATGAGTGTGGGAAGGAGAGTAACATACACTCATCACCCATCAGTCCGAACAATGTAAATAGTGTAAATGCAATAACTCATCTCAGATATAGAAACAGTTCCTGAAGAAGGCGATTTTTGAAGACACCGGAAGGTAGAAACCTGGGTTGCGTAATAACTTGTTTACAAATGAAAAATATTCAGCTGTGTACTGGTTTAATTTAATTAAAACCAAAAGCTAACTAATATATATATATATATATATATATATATATATATATATATATATATATATATCGGACTCTGTATATCACACACACACACACACACACACACACACACACGGACAATAATCTTCGCGCGCATACTTTTTTCTCTATCATGCACCCCACCACATATGCATGCGCGCCTTCTATCCCTCGCTAGTTCTCTATCTCTCTCACACATAACGAAAGAGGTCAGACCGAATTGATGTTTTAATCGACCAGGAACTTCAGCAACGAACTCGAGATGTGATTTCGTTCAAGTTATGTTACGTAAGTAGTAGGGGGGGACAATAATGAGTGTGGGAAGGAGAGTAACATACCCCCATCTCGTTGTCCCCAATCGCCGTCTTTTATAATCACTCGTAGAGTGCAGTTTTACAACGAGATCTGTTGTTCTCACGCCGAATATCGCCGTCGTCCGCTTACGTGGGAGTATAATTCTACGAGAAACTTGCCTCTCCTCGTCTACTCAGATACGTGACCCAAAGAGCCAGTTTTGATTTCCTGAGTTCTAAAGAAGAAGAAATAAAATGCAAGAAGAAGAGGAATAATAAGGAGGAGAAGGAAGCGGAGGAGAGAAGAAGAAGAAGAAGAAGGAGGAGGAGGAGGAGAAGGTGTAGAATGGAGAAGAAGAAGAACGAGTAGGAGGAATAAAAGAAGAAGGGGAGGGGGAAGGAGAAGAAGGAGTTGAAGAAGAAGAAGGAAGAGGAGAAGATTAAGAAAAAGAAAAGTGAGAAGACGGAGGAAGAAAAAGAAGGAGAAGAGGGAGAGAGGGAGAAGAAGAAGAAGAAAAAGAAGGATGAGAAGAAGAAGAAGAAAAAGAAGGATGAGAAGAAGGAGGGGAGGGGGAATGAGAAGAAGAAGATGAAGATGAAGAAGGAGAAAGAGGAGGAGAAGAGTAAGAAAGAGAAAAGAAGGAGAAGAAGGAGGAAGAAAAAGAAGGAGAAGAGGGAGAGAGGGAGAAGAAGAAGAAAAATAAGAAGAAGAAGAAGAAAAGAAAAGAAGGATGAGAAGAAGGAGGGGATGAGAGGAAAGAAGAAGAAGAAGTTGAAGATGAAAAAAAGAAAGAGGAGAAGAGTAAGAAAAAGAAAAGGAAGAAGAAGAAGAAGAAGAAGAAGAAAAGAAGGATGAGAAGAAGGGGGAGGTGAGAGGAGGAAGAAGAAGAAGAAGAAGAAAAGAAGGATGAGAAGAAGGAGGAGGTGAGAGGAGGAGGAAGAAGAAGAAGAAGAAGAAGAAGAAGAAGAAGAAGAAGAAGAAGAAGAAGTAGAAAAGAAGGAAAAGAATAAGGCAGAGAAGAATAAGAAGGGGAAGAGAAGAAGAAGGGCGTGGGAAGGAGACGAAGAAGAAGGGTGTAGAAGAAGGGCGTAGAAGAACAAGAACAAGAAGACCAGAAATCATACAAATGGTTTAGGAACGTCTTCTTGAAGGAAGAAACTGAAGAAATGATATGTGCAGAGCAAGAGAAGACTTTATGAACGACGCCATGATGAATTAATCCTCAGCATGCATATTGGCAGTACGGACTTGAGTCAGATCATGTCAAGTTTTGCGAACCCACTCACGGCAGGGTTTACTATTCTTTACAAGAACATGATATGGTTCGTTATTCTTTACATGAGAATAATCAGGTTCGCTGTTCTAGACACGAACATTTTGAAACAAGTAACTTTAAGATTCAGTACCTGTTAGATTTACGGATTATAAAGGAAGCGATGGTGACCGCAGTGAACAACGTTGCGCCAAAGGAAATCCGACGCAGAAGAAAGAACGAGTGGATGACTGAAGAGATTCTACACATGATGCAAAGGAGAAAAAACAACGCCAAGATATGGAGGAGAGTACAGGAAACTACACAGGGAGATAAGGAACAAAAGCAGACAGGCTAAAGAGGAATGGCTCAGCAACAAATGTGAAAAAGTAGAGAGACTGAGCAGGACCAATAAAGCAGAGATGCACAAAGAGATAAGAAAACTGACAGGACAAAAAACCTGCTCCTCAACAGGATGCATAAAATCCAAGGATGGGACAATCATATTGGAGAAAGAAGAAATACTCCAGCGATGGGAAGAATATATAAAGGATCATTTTTGCGACTGGAGAGAACAACCGAGAATACACAAGGAGGAGGATGGACCGGAAATATTAAAATCCGAAGTGGAAGCTGCAATGGCCAAAATGAACAGAAACAAAGCAGCTGGTCCAGACGGCATCGTAATAGATCTGCTGATAGCCCCGGAAGAATATGGCATAGAAAAAATTACCGACATAAGATAGGAAATTTATAATAGTGGAATAATACCAGAAAACCTAGGTAAGTCGATATTTATAGCACTGCCGAAGAAACCAGGTGCAAACGAGTGCGAACTACACAGAACTATCAGCTTAATGAGTCACATTACAAAACTGATTGTCAGAATTCTGATGAATAGAGCGAGAAGCAGAATCAGGCCAGAGATAGAACAGGAACAGTGCGGGTTCGTCAAGGACACTGGAACAAGGAACCCCATATTTATGATTAGGATGCTCTCCGAAAGGGCAATACAAATGAAGAAAGACTTGTACCTATGTTTTATTGATTATCGACAAGATACGACACAAAGAAATGGGGATGCTCAGCAGCCTCGACATTTTTGGGAAAGACATAAGAGTAATCAAGAATCTCTACTGGCAGCAAACGGCCTGCATACGGACAGGTAACGATTTCAGTAGATTTACAAAGATAGAAAGAGTCGTAAGACAAGGATGTGTCTTTTCACCGGATCTGTTCAACTTTTAGAGCGAGAATATTTTGAGGATCCTATATGACACGCCAGGATTTTATTATTGGAGGCCACAACTTGAATAACATAAGGTATGTAGATGATACAGTGCTGATTGCAGACACGGAAAGGAAACTACAAGACCTCCTACAGAAGGTATCGGTGGAGAGAGACAAAAAAGGACTACAAATAAACTTTAAGAAAACTGAATGTATGATCATCAGCAAAAGGTGCAACCCAAAATGCCAAATACAGGTGGGGGATACCAGAATCAAGCAAGTAGAAAAATTTAAATATCTAGGAAGTGTTCTAACTGGACATGGAAAGTGCGACACAGAGATCCGAAGGCAAATTGGCATGGCAAAAGACGTGTTCCAGAAGCTGAGCAAAGTACTAACACACAGGAAATTTTCACTAGAAACAGAGAAAAGAGTGCTGGATTACTATGTGATGTCAGTTCTTCAATACGGCAGTAAATGCTGGACAATATCATCGAAAATGAGAACCAAACTTGAAGCAGCGTAAATGTGGTTCTAGAGAAGGATGCTGCGGATATCGTGGACTGAGCATGCAAACAACGATGAGGTGTTGGAAAGAATGGCAACGAAAAGGAAATTAATACTGAGCATCAGGAAAAGACAACTGAAATTCCTGGGACATGCAATGAGGAAGGAGAGCTTGGAGAGCTTGGAGAACTTGATACTAACAGGCTAGATAGAAAGAAAAAGAGACAGAGGAAGGCAGCGCCTTCATGTTTGCAGGGCCTGATCAGGTGGATGACGGAACGGGGGTTGCAACAGGAGCAAACATACTAAGAGCTACAAGGGATAGGGAGACGTGGAGAACCATGATCGCCTACGTTCTGAATGGACAGGGTACATAGAAGAAGAAGAAGAAGAAGAAGAAGAAGAAGAAGAAGAAGAAGAAGAAGAAGAAGAATTTATTCATTCAGATAGCCAGAAACCCTTAAGATGGTTAGATCCACGTTCACGTAAGTTGTGAAGCCATTACTTAGGGAAGATAGCTTAACAGAGATTGACTGGATGACGAACAAATCACTTATTCGACGGGAATTAAAATGTGAATCAGTTATTTATGAATTGGACAAATTGCAGTGCGTTTCTGGGCGCTTATGTGTGTAAATGCCAAAAAGTGAAGGACTGTTCACAGAACAAACGAAATGTAGCGATGAGAAAAGAGTGTGGATATGAACGAAATACGGTTAACAAAAGTTTAAATGTAACGTCAGTTGTCATCTATCTCCGTGACTTCCCATTCTTTTTGCCCTTTCTACAACATTACCTATACTGCTTTCTTTTCTGTCGTCTGTCTCATTGTAAACACCTGTGAACCACTGACATTATTTTCCTTGCTTGGGGTGAAACGATAATAAAAAAGGTTCTGTTATGCAATAACTATAAATATCCTTTTGGACCTGGGCATGACGGTAAACTGCATCCGGCAGCAAGGCCTCTGATTGGGAGGTTGTGAGGAGCATGAAACCACCTCTTAATTGCTGTTGTTTCCAGGTCCACCCTGACCCTGAGTGGTAGCACCTATTAGGGTCCCAGTTATGGGCAAATAGTTAACCCCCAAACTGGGGTCGGGGCGCTGTGAAAGTATGAAAATATACTTTTATAGGAACATATACATAAAAACAGACTTTTATAGAAAAATATACATTTTTGAAGGAACAATATTACCAACAATATATTTTTGAAAATAAATTATTCCCATAACACATTTTTGGAGGAAAAAAATTATTCTCAGCAAAATATTTTTGAATACGAAACTAGAAGATATTTTCAGTTTTCTAAAATGAAAAAGAATAAAAAACCGAATTTTTTTTTATTAAAATCTGAGTAAATCAACCTTCTCACTATAACCGAACATTAAACAGAAATGCCTTAAAACCCCACCTTTCTTGGCATTAAATAACCCACAAAGGTTGATATGCCGTTGAAAATAAATATCCTTTTAATAACTAAGTTATTTTAACTGTTTTTTTCATGGGAAGTGAATAATATCGTATTTTAATTGTTCATTTATCAATACACGAGTTATTTTATTTTGTCAACATTCCTTCAAATAAATAGAATATATTTTGTCAAGGATTTGCTATTCTTCTTCTTCTTCTTCTTCTTCTTCTTCTTCTTCTTCTTCTTCTTCTTCTTCTTCTTCTATGTGCCTTGTCCCTTCAGAAGGTAGGCGACTATGGCTCTTCACTTTCCCCTATGCGTCGTAGCTTTTAACACCTTTTCTCTTGTTATTTCTACCAAATCTCTGCCATCCACTTGCTTAAGACCATCAAGTATGTCACGCATTGCATTTCCCTGTCTCTCTTTTCCCTCTATCTGTCCTTGTGAGTATCAGATTCTTCAAGCCCCCTTCCTCATTGCGTGTCGCACAAACTTCAGCTTTCTCTTCCTGATGTTAAGCATAAGTTTCCTTTTCGTTTGAATTTCTCTCGAAAATCTTGTAGTTGCTCAGTGTTTGGTCCATGATATCCTCAGCATCCTTCTGTAGAACCACATTTCTGTTGCTTCGAGTTTTTCCTTCATCTTTGATGAGATTGTCCAGCATTCGCTGTCATATAAGGGGACAGGTATCACATAACAATCCAGTACACTTTTCTTTGTTTCCAACGAAATTTTCCTGTCTCTCAATACTCTGCTTAACTTCTGGGATGCGTCTTTGACCATCCTAATTCACCTTCGGATCTCACTTGTATTTTACGTCCTCTGTTAAAACACTTCCCGGTAATTTAAATTTCGGTAAATGTTCGTTTTAGCTCCCGACGGCTTTCCCCATTCAAATTTATCCAAAATAGCATTATCTCTGTACAAATGTATATGCTGAACTCAAATCAACAACTAGTTTTAGAAGAAACCTACCTTTTTTGCTTTGAAAGACCATTAAAAAAAAACGAACTATATCTCGCACTTTTTCACTTCCGTAACTCTCACGAAGGTTATTGCTCTCAGACCGAAGGCAAAGAGCGCTCTCCACCCGAAGGCAGAAAACTGACAGTGTCAATAGTAGCAGAGGGAACTGCCAACTGCAACGGTACTTAGTCACCTTCTCACTTAAGGCGAAATGTGAAACAAGGTCTTTGTAATGTGGGTCTTCCCGGCTATATAGTCCGGCCAAAAATATCTGTCTATCTTTCCCCAGTCGTGATTTTACCCTTCGGCGGAAGCACGACTGGGTTAGTGTTCTCTGCCCGAAAGCAGAGAACATTCTCCGCCCGAAAGCAGAAAGCTGACAGCGTCAATAGTAGAAGAGGCAAATGCCAACTGCAACGGTGTTTAGTCGCCTTCTCACTTAAGGCAAAATGTGAAACAAGGTCTTTGTAATGTGGGTCTTCCCGAACATATAGCCAGGCCAAAAATATCTGTCTATCTTTCCCCAGTCGTAATTCTACCCTTTGGCGGAACCACGACTGGGTTAGTGCTCTCTGCCTGAAGGTAAAGAGCTGACAGTGTCATAGTGGCAGAGGCAAATGCTGACTGCGACGGTATTTACCTACCTTTCCACGTAAGGCGAGATGTGACACAAGGTCTTTTTAATGTGGGTCTTCCCGGCCATATAGCCAGGCCAAAAATGTCTATTTTTCCCCAATCGTGATTCTACCCTTCGGCGGAAGCACGACTGGTTTAGTGCTCTCTGCTCGGAAGCAGAGAGCGCCCTCTATCCGAAGGCAGAGAGCTGTCATAGTAACAGCGGCAAATGCCGGCTGAGGGTATTTACCAACCTTCCCACGCAAGGTTAGATGTGACACAGGGTCATTTTATAGTGGATTTTCCCGTCCATATAGCCGGGCCAAAAAATGTTCGTCTATTATTACCGAGTTGTGATTCTACCCTTCGGCGGAAGCACGACTTGTTTAGTGCTCTCTGCTCGGAAGCAGAGAACGCCCTCTACCCGAAGGCAGAGCGCTGATAGTATCATAGTATCAGTGCCAAATGCCGACTGAGACTATTGTTCCCTCTATGGCAGGAGTATATGTACACTCATTCGAATCCATTATCATATACAAAAGTGGGAGATCCCAGAACAGACCTCTGATCTTAACATTGTAGATTTTGAGGAGCCTTGAAACCACCTCTTTATTGCCGTTGTATCCAGGTTTACTCTAACCGGTGTGGTCACACCTGTTATGGTCCCAGCCATGGATAAATAGTTAGTCCACCCCAAACAAAAAACAATGTGAAGATAAAAAATACATTTTGATAGTAAAAATACCAGCAATATATATTTTATATAAAAAAGGACAGACAGTACATGACCAACCATAAATATTATCTGTACCATCTACCATGTATTCAATTATGAAAACAGAATAACATATCATATTTTTGTTACTTCAAAGATCCCAATAAAATCAAATTTCAGCATTAAATGACCCATGAAGGAGTTGATATAGCGTTAAACAAATTAATGCACTAATTTACTTTTTATATAAATACCTCCACTAGCTCGCTGTAAAAACAGCATAGCATGAAGAAAAAAGATCCCAAACTTTAAAAAAAAAAATTCTCGCCAAAATGTTTATGTTATTATTAAGAAGAAAGATCAAGAAAGTTTTTAATTATTTTTAAAATTCTTTTAAACCTTTCTAACACGGTCGAAATTTTGGCAAAAAAAATATTGTTTCCTTTTCTTTTTTCCTTATCGTAAGCGGCTGACCAAATTTTTAACAGAGTTTACTATAGACAGTATAATATTACGAAACTCACTAATTTTGTTTTCGGTGAAAAACATTAATTTGGAAATTCTTGCAAAAATCAAATAATTGTCAGATTTTAATGAAACTTTCAGGACTTTTTCATAAATAATTATTTTTTAAATTATTACTCTTAAAAAATCTTGGTAAAAATATTTTTTTACATCTGTTACCCCACCTCTACTTATTTTCATGAAATTTCCACACATTAAATTCCGTTTCGAAATTGTGTTTTATTAGTTAAATGCAGGACTCCTTGAGGAATATAAATCATGTATTTGTTTTTTGTTTTGTTTTTCACATATTTACCTTTTTTCCGAAAATCTGCTCCGAACCGTAAAATAAAAAATGCAATAAAACTATGACATTATTTAATTAGATAAACTTTTAATTGCTTTATTTATATATGTGTGTGAATTTTTGTATATGTGTACACATATATATGTGTGTATGCGCATGTATGTGTATATACGTATATAAGTGTGTATGGAATTGAATGTATGTGTGTGTGTATGTGTATGTATGTATATATGTATTCATAATCGAAGAATTGTGTGTGTGTGTATGTGTATGTATGGATGTGTGTACTTCTATATGTATGTATAATTGCAAATGGAATTTTTTTTTTTCACCTAGCGATGTCTTTATTTAGTTTAAATCAAATGACCTAATTTTAAAAAAAAATCATTTCATTTTAAATCCTATATCTTTTTATTCCCTTTAAAAATAATTATGCCTTTTTAAGTAAAGGCCTTTTTCTAATACTTCAACGTTTTTGGGAAGTTAGGTTTTTGAATATGTTCAGCGTTTGTAATATATAAAAAATTTTTTCTTTCTTTTCTTTTCTTTTTCCCTCCCTTCCTTCCTTTATCTCTCTTATCACCCACCTTTTTTCCGTGTTGCTTAACCTTACATCACTTCAACACGGCAGTCCGTTAATTTGAAGTTACAATTCTCTTTCCTTTTTTTGCGAACCCAGACGATGTCAATTTTTTCTTTTCTTGTTTATTTGATTTGATTTTGTTTTATCTTTTTTTTTTCTTTTTCTTTTTCTTTTTTAATTTCTTTGTAATCTATTTAAAAAGGAAAATTAGACTGATTTTTCTCCAGTTTCTGAAAGGATTTTTCTGTTGCTGAGGTGATGTGTTATCCCCCGTGGGGATTTTCATATCGAAATGATCATCCAACATCATTGAATTAATTCTTTTTTAATATATATATATATATATATATATATATATATATATATATATATATATATTAAGGACATTATTGATTTAAAGAAAGCATTTCTTTTTCGATGTATAATGAATTTTTACAAGAATTGTTTTTCTTTTTTGAACTATAATAATTAATAGAGTTTCAATTCTTTTTTTAATTTTTCAAAGCCTTGTCGTGGTTCGGTTATCAAGTTATAAAGTGAAGAGCATATTTACTAATCGAAAATAGAAAAGCTTAATACAAATCTTCGAGCCAAAATGTTTTTTAAATAATTTTTTTTTGTGTAGTTAGGGTGTTTTTTTTTAGTATGATACTTCGTGTGTGACATTAAAAGTTCGCGTGTTTCACGGCTTCTTCTCCTTACAGGAAAAAGAAAATGGACAAATTATGTCAATTCTGGTTAACCATACATCAAGCACTTCACACATCTAGCTGCCATCACTAACTTCAGAATTCAGAAAGATAAAATCTCCGTGAATAAGAAATAGTTTTATTCTAAATTTCATGCTCTTAGCAAATAATATTGTTTCAAATCAGATTAATTTCACTGTAAATTTGCTAATTTTCCAAAAATAGCGTCACACATGTATATTCCATTTTTGCAAGATTTTTAAAACCGAGAATCCAATTTTGTTAACAAACTTGCCAAGCTGCCAAAGTAGACGAAAAAAAAAAAATGATAACTTTTGAAAACTCTAAATCAGTTGATAAATCAATCAATGTAATTTCTAGTTGAAATACACCAGTGTATTTTGCTTACTGGAAATAGTAAATGTAATCATTTAACTTTTTTTTTTTTTAATCATATCACCCCAAGCAAGGCGGTAACGCCACTGATGCGCAGGGGGCTACGTAAGAGTAAAAAGATTGGAAAAGAGAAAACCGGAAACCACATCCTAAACAGGGAACAAGGGATGAGCCTCTTCACCTGTTCAATAGACGTGGGTGGAGTGTGAATCGGGTGATAATTTAGTCTATCTACTCCAATTACTTTCAATTAAAGCTAAAATGATAGATTCGAGATAGGGTTTTTCTTGTTAAAAATTCATTTTAAAACTTAGGTATCGAAAATGAGTGGAGGTGTGTAATTTTACGGAAGCTAATACTAGAAGCAAGAGAACATTACCACCTTCTCTATCTTCTCTTTCTTTGTTTATCTCACAGCGTCTCTGATATTATATTTTTCCTCTTTCTTTCTAACCAAAGCAGAATAGTCTATTATTTATCTGATATTGGCAGGGAGCAACGGAGGTTCTAACTTAGGAACAACCAGAAGAACCTGAAAGAAGGATGTATGCAGCGCAAGAGCGGACTTTAAGTGCGAATTCCATCAATTTGATTTAATTTAGCCTTCTTTAGGATGCGTTTGAAGGCTAGTGAAAGTGTGCAATTCGTTGTCAGATATTGAGCTTAACTAGGCCAAAAAGAGTACAGACGACGCCATGACAAGGTAGCCCTTAGAATACAGTGAGAAAAAATGCAGAAAGTGTGGTTTCAAGTTCTACTTACGGCCACATCTGGTTGTAACATAGGTCCCAATACAATCGCTGATGTTAACCCCCTAGGGCCATTCGTATCATATTTGATACAGTATTTCCCTATAAGGAAACATTTGGTATTTCCCTATAAGGAAACATTTGGTATTCATTGACTGAGCAGTCAGTACTGCTTTCATTTGAAATTTATAAAATATTTCTCTTAAAAAATTTTTCAGGAAAATATTTCTTTCAAGGCTTGTTTTCATACTGTATCAAATATGATACGAATGGCCCTAGAGGGTTAAGCAACCTCAAGCCTGGTCTGTACCTGAATGGGTTAACGATTAAGAATACCATGTGCTGTAAGCTTGGATGCGAAGGAGGTGTACTTAATTTGTTATATTCACATAGAATGTGCATTGTGGTGCAATAAATATCTGCTTGGAACGAGAAATCGAGGAACCAAGTTCAAATTCCAGTTGAATTCCTTGCGTTCACTTACGCACAAATGCCATTGGGAAAGGTATTAATCCGTCTCTCCCCTCCAGTTATGGATTAAACAATAGGACAGATTGGGTTCTATAGCCTTGGTTGGCAACCAGTCTACCGCAGAAAGAAATGGCAAACTTTTAGTAGAAAATCTCCTGCTTAGGTAGTCATGTTTTTTTCGAGATTTGATCACCCAAAGCGTGTATCACATTTCACACTTAACTGACTGAAAAGCAATAGACATGTATGAATATAATATATATTCTTTGTACGAAATGTTTGTAGATCAGCTTTCTTTGACATGTTTTTGTAAAGTGTTTTTTCTTGAGAGTCAGATGTATTTCTGCTATGTATTTTTTCCAAAAAAATATTGCTAGTAATATATTTTTTCCTTCAAAAATGTATTCCTGAAGTTTTTACTATAAAGGTCTATTTTATACTTTCATAATGTTTTGATCCCAGTTTGGGGATAAACTATTTACCCAAAGCTGGGACCCTAATAGGTGCTACAATCCAGGGTCAGGGTGGATCTAGAAACGACAGCAATTAAGAGATGATTCCATGCTCCTCACAACTTCCCAATCAGAGGCCTTGCTGCCGGATGCAGTTTATTGTCATACCCAGGACCAAAAATGATTCTACTGGTTATAACTGAGTTGGAACTACGCGTTGGTTCATTCAGTCGAAGTATGTAAGCGTTGATGAGAATCTCAAAGAAATAATTATTATTAGGGAGAGGAGGAGGAGGAGGAGGAGGAGGAGGAGGAGGAGGGGGGGTGGTGTAAAATATCAACCACATAATTAGCGTTTTGGAAATGCTAGCGTAGCCATGTTCTACAGAAAGATGCTGCGAATATCATGGATCGAGCATGTGAACAATGACGAGGTCTTGGAAATGATGGAAACAAAAAGGAAATTAATACTGAGCATCAGGAAGAGACAGCTGAAGTTCCTGGGACACGCAATGAGGAAGGAGGGCTTGGAGAATCTGATACTAACAGGCCAGATAGAGGGGAAAAGAGACAGGGGAAAGCAACAGATAAAATATTTGAAAGTCCTAATCAGGTGGATGACGGAACGAGGATTGCATGGTGTAACGAGAAGGCGTGCTCAGAGCCACCAGGGATAGGGAAACATGGAAAGCCATGATCGCCTACGTCCTGAAGGGACAGGGCACATAGAAGAAGAAGCGTAGCCATGATAAAGTGTTCTCCCATCTGCGTTGTTGCCTATGTATGAACTTGAGGTCTTCGTGAAATGGCGTTACCACAAACTAGAGAAGTCGACAGTTAACATCTATGTGGGATTTCAACATTTCAACAGATCTTGCCCTTGGGGTCATCAAAGAAAGAAAAAATGCTTCTTCATTAACTTGGCTGTTCCTTGACCGTTTCTGGTGAGCATAAAACGAAAGTCAAAGAAATTGAGACATTTTGGAAAAATATACCAACATCCTATGTGGAATGTTCAAGCCACTATTTTCCCAGGTGGCAATGGGGCACCGGGGTTCTATACTAAATAAAACCTAGTTTTCTATCGTTTCAGGAGTCTACATTGCTTGTCACTGCAAGTATTATGAGAAACGTGCTATCTGCCGGAAATTATGCAACTCAGTCAGTTAAGTGCCATACGTGATACATGCTTGGTCGATCATGTCTTGAAAGAGATATGTTTGACAAGGAAGAAGATTTTCACGTAGTAGGTTGTGATTACTTTCTACAGTAGACTGGTTGCCAAGCTACTGAACCCAATCAGTCGTGCTATTTAACCCATAGATGAAGGGAGAAGTGACGGATTCATACCTTTTCCAGGAGTAGCTACGTGTATGTGAATCCAACCAATTCAACAGGAATTCGAAGTCGGCTCTCTGATTTGTCGGTCCGAGCCGATATTCACTACACCACGACGCACATGCAGCTTATACATCCACTAGCAGCATAGGCCGGCGTTGCTCGGGCGTAATGAAAGCTTTAAAACTACTCCATGGTCCTGGAGCTTAGACTCTTTGGACGTTGGCACGAAAGACTAAAAAGCAATAGTTGTTTCCAGTTAAAGCGAAACCGTAGACTGAAAGAAAAATCAATGGATCTAAGTCAAATTTTGATTTCCTGGTGTCGATATCAAATAAGTTTTTTTCGTCGTAAACTGAATTTTTAAGGCTAAATAAGTCCTCTGAGTAAATGGTATCATGGCTGAGACTAAGAACTACAATTATACCAACTTAGAGCCAAACCCGAAGCAAAAACTAAAATAAAAAGAATGAAAAAATACAGATATACAGGCAGATAAACACACACACACACACACACACACACACACACACACACACACACACACACACACACACACACACATGCCTTTTATACATAAATATATTATCGATTTTCTGCACTATTGTAAGAACTGCAACCTTGAAACTTCTGAATATCGCTTCTTATGTCTTTGTCTGTGAGTGTATCAAATTTGATTGAAATCGGACCACTCCTTCTATAACTCGATTATTTCGATTATCGATTTTCGATATTTATCGGGGGGTACCTCGACACAAATTTGGCTAAGAACATTCGCAAACGCTTATAGTACAACTGTGTAAATTTTCAAGATAATCAGTTCAGCCATTTCGGAGTCTATAGGTAACACACACACACACACACACACACACACACACACAGACAAAGTTCCATTTATAAATAAGTTGAGATAATGTAAGATCTGTTAAAAACAAAACACCGCGTGGAAGAAAAAGAATAATAATTTCCGGAATAAAATTGCCACATATTGTCCCAGATGTCTTTGAATGAAATTACCCGAATAGAATTAACGTGTACATTGATGGGTGGCATTTCTTTTTTGTTTCTTTGGTGACTTCAAGGACCTGGTCTGTCGAAATATTACAAAGGTCTTGACTTGGTCGTTTTCTTCATATCACATACTAAATTTTGCCTTGTCGGTATCTCTCTTAATCCATGTATGCCAACCATTTGCACAAATTCTTTCTTCTTCTGTTTGCTGTCCCTTCCAGAACGTGGGTGATCACGGCTCTCCGAAATTTCCTGTCCTTTAAAACACAAGCACATTAGGTATGTTATCCCCTGTCTCTTTTGTCTTCATTATTTTGATTTTCTAAACATAGTATTTGTCTATATTTCTGAGATGTAGTATTTACACTATTTACATTATTCGGGCTATTATCCTCATCTTGGTTGCCATTTGAATGACGTTTCGGTCTTTGTACGCTCCAGTCTTCTTCAGGTGATAGGAATTTCGAAACAAACCCTTTATTACGATCAATGGGGTATATAATTCTCATTGCTTGCACGAAGCCTCTTTCGGTAGTCATGAATTATCTCCCTCTAACCCGACTCTTTAAGTTTATTTGTTTACCACTGCTGTAGTCTAGTATTGAACTCACCACTGGACCATGTGTCCTTAAGGAGACATGGCCTCGTGGATATAGACGTTGGTTAGTTCCAGTGACTTGACTCAAAGAGTTGTGAATTCAATACAGCAGTGGTGAATAAATAAATTAGAGAGTCGGGTTTGAGGGAGATATCTCATGACTACCAAAAGAGGCTTTACACAAGGAATGCGAATGATATACCCCAGTGATCGTAATAAAGGGTTCGGTTCGAAATTCCTTGCACATGAAGAAGGCCGGAGTGTACAAATGGAAACAAAGATGAGGACAATAGTTCGAATAATGTAGATATTGTTTTTAAGCGTAGATTGGTTTTTAACACAAGGCCAAAATTATGGAACTCTAAGTGAGGATCGAAATCACAATTTAGTCGTATTTGTTCTAGAGAGACAAACTTGCCTTCAATAGTGTCAAATTTTCTAAGCCGTCTTTCCAAACTTAAGTAGTCTAGAAATTTCAATTTCAACTGTTAAGTATCAGTGTCCATTTGGTTCTACTTTTTAAATTAAAAAAAGAAAAGAAAAACAAACACTTGATTAAAAAAAAACCAAAGATTGCCGTTATTTTTATTTGTTACAAATTGCACACAATACAAGACTCAAGAGCCACTCAATGTAGATGGTCACTAAATGAGGTTGTTGTGTGAACTTTAGTAGAAAGAGGTAAGGGAGATCAGTTTATGAGGATGTGTAGGAAAGATAACAATTAAACCTAGACGTAAAGCCGTTAAGAGCCACTCAAGGTAGAGCGTTACTGAATGAGGTTGTTGTATGAGTGTAAGAGGAAGAGGTAAGGAGTGCAGTTTATGAGGATATGTAGGAAATATAACGATTAGCCCTCGACTAAAAAAGGTTAAGAGCCACTCAAGGTAGAGGGTTACTGAACGAGGTTGTTGTATGAACGAAAGAGGAGGAGCTAAGAAGTGCAGTTTATGAGGATACGTAGGAAAGATAAAGATTAACCCAAGAATTAGAGGCAACGAGATTTACGAGAGATTAGCGGTGTAAGAGTGGACATTACATTTGCCATTGACCTGTCTCCAATCGCGTTACGTATCTCGCCTCGCTTTGGCAGTTGTAGCCTAGAATTGGCGAAAGTGCGGCAGTGGTTGCAGATGGTGGACAGAGAAAGCGTGCAAGTGTCAGATGCAGAGATTTTGACCTACAATTGGACAGAAGAATGGTGACATGACTTTTAGATGTAAGACGCGATTGACGTGCCAAATATCGTAGAAATGACATTGAGTAGGAAATCTCAAGTGATGATAAAGATTGTGAGAAAGGGAAACGGAAATCGCTGGGAGTGGTGGTGGTGGTGGTGGAGGACAGAGGGCGTGTGTAATTCTATGCGATAAAAACTATATGGAGCACTACCGCAAAAATAAATAAAGTTTACGAGTACAAAGGATGTACTGGTTATATAAAAAATATTTAAAAACTATATATATATATTCATCCGCAGACAGATCTGTTTCGCTGTATCACAGCTCATCAGTACCGTTAGACTCCGATTGCTTTTTAACCCAGGATTGAAACCCGACCGATTTTACCTCTGAGCTATGGGCGTTCGGTAGAAAAAGGCAGACATTTTAGCGAGTATATTATCATTATACGCGCCCAGTAGTTAGAGTGCTCTAATTCATTTTACTAAATGAGCGATGCATATATATATGTATATATATATATATATATATATATATATATATATATATATATATATATATATTAGATTTTGGTCATAATTAAATAAGACCATTTGTATTAAAAAGTGCTTAATACATTATATTGTAGAGTTTGGGAATATTTTTCATTTGGAAACGAGTTTTTTCCGTAACTTAGGTTTCAACGTACAACAGGGATTTTTACGAACGCGCGACTGGAATTTTTAAACAATGGAAAATTAGGGAGGAGTTATTTCTTATCTTCTATGTGCCTTGTCTTTTCAAGACGTTGGCGATCATGCCCTTCCAGGTCTCCCTATCCCTGGTGGCTCTTAGCACGCTTTCTCTTGTTACATCACCCAGCCCCCGTTCTGCCGTCCACCTGCTCAGGCCAGACAAGTACGTTACACGCTGTTTTCCCCTGTCTCCCCTTCCCTCTATCTGGCTTGTTAGTGTCAGGTTCTCCAAACCCTTCTTCCTCATTGCATGTCCTAGGAAAGAATCTTAAAACACTTTCTTCCAGTTTTGTAAGTATCTATAGGTATGATTACTTCTGATCTTTCATTCAGCATTTTTTATTCTGGAAACAATAATCATTTCACACAAGGGTAGGAGTTCCAGTGAGAAAAAAAGACTGGGTACAAAGGGTAATAAAGGAAGAATAATAGATGAATGAGAAGATGGCAATTGACGTTGCATTTAAATCTTTGGCGATTGTAGATATCAGGGAAGCAATTTTTGTGAGAGGAACCCACTCCAAAATGTGTAAAATTATTATTAATAAACCCTGTTTTTAATATTTTTTACAAATCAATTCACCACAACCAAAGAGATTTCGCCACGAAGACGCATGTGGGTACCGGGAGTGAAAGAATGGAAAAACTTCGGAAGTTCAATCCTAAGCAGAAAACAAGAGATAAACCTCTATTTTTGTTTAAAAAATCGGAGAGGAGTGTGAACTCGTGCAATAGGCAAACATATCTATCTATCTATCTATCTATCTATCTATCTATCTATCTATCTATCTATCTATCTATCTATCTCAGTCAGTTCATATCTATCTATCTATCTATCTATCTATCTATCTATCTATCTATCTATCTATCACGACTCTTCACGATTTCCTCCCATTTATAGCTCTTAAGAAAGTTTGTGTTTTACTTCTTTCTTCTTTTATGTGCCATGTCCCTTCAGGACGTAGGCGATCATAGTCTTCCACGACTCCTTATCCCTGATACCTCTTAGCACGCTTTCTCCTGTTCAGTCAGTTGAGTGCCATACGTGATACACGCTTGGGCGATCATGTCTCGACAGAGACATGACTGACTGGGCAGAAGATTATCCCGCAGTGAGTTGCCATTGCTTTCTGCGGTAGACTGGTTGCCGACCAAGGCTATAGAACCCAACCTGTCCTGCTATTTAACCCATAACTGGAAGGAAGAGACGGATTAATACCTTTCCCAAGGGTATTTGCTCGTAAGTGAATACAATGGATTCAGCTGGAATTCGAACTCGGCTCCCCGGTTTCTCGTTCCGAGCCGATATCCACTGTACCACACCTTGCACCCGCTCAGGCCCTTCTAATATGTTATCCGCTGCTTTCCCGTGTCTCTCTTTACCTCTATCTGACCTGTGAGTATTTGATTCTCCAAGCCTTCCTTACTCATTACATGTCCCAAGAACTTCAGTTGTCTCTTCCTGATGTTCAGTATTAATTTCCTTTTCGTTTCCATCCTTTCTAAAATCTCGTCATTTCTCACATGTTCGGTTTTGCTATCTCTCCTAATTCCTGTTCTGCCAGTCATTAACACAAACTTGTTAAGTTTTATTAGGGACAAATAGGTTCGCCTCTCGTTCTGTTCAGCACCCACTGGCTTTTGAGCAGCAGCAGGTGATTATCTGTTAACTCTACACCTCTAACACATTCACCGAAACTCTAAAAGTTTATTTACTATTTATTTACTGTCCCAATAGGTGTATAGGTCAACGTACCGTCCGGTTTACACATATCCCCAGAATTTGGAACACGAATAGAAGTTTACCCCTTGTTTCCTGTGTAAGATTAGGTTTCCGGTTACCTCTAAATTATTCTCTTTCTTTTTCACTACCAGTAACCCACATGCGTCTTAGTAGCATTATTGCCTTGCTTGATTAAAAAAAAAAAACCCTAAGTTCTGCACCGCTTTCCACTGTCCTTTTTATCTTCAATATGTCCTGCGAGTGTCAAATTTTCCAAGCCTTCTTTCCTCATTATGTGCCATAGAAAATTTCAACTGTTTTTGCTAATGTTAAGCATCCAGTTTGTTTTTATTTTTTTCTAAAACTTCATCCTCACATGTTCAATCTATGATATTCTCAGCATCCTTCTGTAAAGGAATATTTCTGGTGCTTCGAGTCTCTTCTTCAGATTGTCCAGCATTCTCTGCCATATAAAAAGGCTGGTATTACATAATCTTTCAATACTCTTTCTTTATTTCTGTTGCTTAAGTCTTATTTTTTAATTTCTGAGGAGATTGTCCAGTATTTACTGCCATATAGAAGGACTGATATTACGTAACAGTTCAATACTCTTTTCTTTGTTTCTGTTGCTTCAAGTCTTCTCTTCATCTTTAAAGAAATTGTCCAGTATTCGCTGCCATAGAGGAGGACTGATATTACAGAATAGTTCAGTATTCTTTTCTTTGTTTCTGTTACTTCAGGTCTCTTTTTCATCTCTGTTAAGATTGTCCAGCATTCACTGACATGAAAATGGGCTGATATTACATAATCTTTCAATACTCCTTTCTTTGTTTCTCTTGCTCAAGTCTCTTTTTCATTTCTGAGGAGATTGTCAGGCATTTACCCCCGCTTGGGAGGATTGGTATTACATAACAATTTTCTTTGTTTTTGTTGCTTCAAGTTTTTTCTTCATCTGTGAAGCGATTGTTCATCATTCACTGTCATATAAGACCAATATTATATCGCCTTTCACTGACAATTTCTTTTTATCTAACGAAGCATTACTCTTTTTTCATGACTTTTCTTACGCTTTGGATGGCGTTAACTTATTTCAGCGCAGCAGTTTCCGCCATCTTTTAAAACATTTCTTAGATGTTTCAATTTTTTACCTGCATGAATTTGGTATTATCTAAAGTGGTAGTTCGCATGTCGGGTTCTACTTTTACCGACAATTATACATTCTCTCTTTTTTATATTTGATGTTTAGTCCTTTGTTCTTGCTTTCCTTTATCACCTTCAGTAGATTACCTTTCTGTGTTTGCTTTCACCCCTGTGTCATCTGCATATGGAGGCGGGAATTGAGGAAAAGATCTGCCACACTTGTTTCTTCATTTCTACTTCTTCTACAATTATTTGTCTGATGTCTTTCTCTCTTTATTCTCTCTTTCTACTTCTATTATTTCTTCCTTACTCTCTTATTTTGGCTTTCTTCTTCTTTGTTTTTTTTTTCAACTTCTACTGCTACTGCTGCTAATACTATTGCTGCTACTACTACAACCTTTTTATCTTCCATATGTTTCTTCTTCGTCCACTCTTGTTTCTTCGTTTTTCTCTT
Source organism: Ascarosepion bandense (assembly GCA_037127315.1). Classification (NCBI taxonomy): domain Eukaryota; kingdom Metazoa; phylum Mollusca; class Cephalopoda; order Sepiida; family Sepiidae; genus Ascarosepion; species Ascarosepion bandense. The sequence continues at coordinate 1,608,865 of JBBBDQ010001839.1, read as the reverse complement.
TTATACTCTCATGATTTCTCTTTCTCCTCCTCCTCCTTCTTCTTTTTCTCTTCCTCCTCCTCCCCCTTCTTCTTCTTCTTTTACTCATGTTTCGTCTTTGCTTTGTTTATTCTCTCTCTCTCTTTATTATCTCTTTCTACATCTACACTTTCTTGTTTCACTCATTCTTCCTCTTCCTCGTCTTCTTTTTCTTCACTTATTATTATCTCTCGCGCGCGATCTATCTATCTATCTATCTATCTATCTATCTATCTATCTATCTCGATATGTTCAAATCTATCTATCTATCTATCTATCTATCTCTCTCTCTCTCTATCTCTCTCTCTCTCTCTCTCTATATATATATATATATATATATATATCGATATGTTCAAATCTATCTATCTATCTATCTATCTATCTATCTATCTATCTATCTATCTATCTCGATATGTTCAAATCTATCTATCTCCTTATTTTACTGTACTTTCTTTTTCTTACTCTGTTCAGTCTTTCATCTTCTTTTTGTATAAACGTGTTTCTTCTTTATCTCTTTTTCTTCTTTTCTCTTCAATCACCAGTTTCTCTTCTTCTTCTTCGTCTTCTTCTTCTTTTTCTTCTTCTTCTTCTTCTTCTTCTTCTTCTTCTTCTTCTTCTTCTTCTATCTTTTTTATTAGTTTGCTTCTTTGCCTTTTTAATTGGCCCTCTTGCATCGATTATGGAAGCCACCCATCTACTCATGTATTTATTCGCTTACATTAGAGGGCGACACTGTTCTTCCGAACTCTCCGTATCTGGCAATTGAGGGCGCCAAAACACGGATTGTTACTCTCTACGAAAAAACGTTTCGAACGATAAGTTTGTATATACACTAACTTAGGCATACACAAGAATCACCTGGCCTTGCACGCCTGACCGTGTCGACGCCTCAAGATCTAATCATAGTGACGTCTAGCCTGCCGTCTCAACAGTCGGCCGAATAGGGTTCTCTATTACTAATTGCTTTCACTAGATAAGAAATTTAAAGCTATAAGCACCGCTTAGAAGGTATTTATTAAATGGGGATGGGGAGGACTAGACTATGAGACGACCGCAAGGAGGACAGGCGTTGGTTGTTAAGGCTGTTTCACATAGAGATTGGAGAATCTGCATTTAGTCACAGTTAATTGTCTGACATAGCCGTTTGTTTTTTACGTAGATTTATTAACCTTCGCCATCACTACTTAGATGGATTCTTCTCTCCTTTCTCTTCCCCCTCACTCACTCACTCACTCACTATATATATATATATATATATATATATATATATATATATATATATTCCCCTCAGTTGCTAACTTTGATCTCTTTCTTTTCCACTAATAATGCAACCCACCCAAACTTGTCATGAATTTTCGCTGGCTGCAGACACATTGCGTTGTCTTTCACCTATCAAATTCACCAGGGTCGGTGCAATGGTCTCGTGCCCCCCTATCCAATCTATGATACGGGTTTCCACTCTACTACATCTCAATTTCCCTTCGGTGGCATTCATATAAAATACAAATTTTATTTTAACCTAATTATGTACAGTAATCGATCACATGCAACAGAGATGAGCAATTTGATTAGAAAGATTGAAAATAAATACAATGTATTCAAATACAAATTAGAGAGACATCATAATAAATAATTCCATTTTAAATAAATCGACAATGTTTAGCGACAGATTTCAACATCAGTTTCAAATTTTTCTTTAAGTTGAATAATTTAGACTTTCAACATTATGGATAAAAAATAGTGAAGCTTATATAGCGTTTTTCGAAACTTAACATGAACAAAACAAATTCACAGATTTGGACGAAAACAAAAAAAAAGCACAGAATGAAGTAAAAATCAGCGAAAATTGTTCATCCTTCAATAGTCAGTCGTGCTTAGTTTAATTTAAAACCTATACAAATATAGGTAGTAAAAAGCAAATGTCAGGGGTCCCAATCTGGCTTTGATCCCCGGTCAGGTAGTTCGAGGGTAGTACCGACATCCACTGAAATCCGCTATCATCAAGAATTTGGTTATTAAATGAAGCCTTGTCAATTATTATTCATATTTTTGCTAGTATTTTTTTTCATATTAATTCTATCGCTTTCCCACCAAGTAGTCAGTTAAGTGCCATAAGTGATAGACGCTTTGGGCGATCATGTCTCGAAAGAGAAACGACTGACTGGGCAGAAGATCAACCCGCAGAAAATTCAATTTTTCGCATGTGTTTACGAACTTTTGTGACACCCTAATAGTTTGATTGATTTAAACAATGCTTAAATACATTTATTCCGTAATAAAAGTTGATTCTAAAATATAGAAAACGTATAAATAACCTCGTAATTCAATGGCAGAAATGTATTGATGTCCAGGGTCCCTATTTTGATTGATTTAGACAATACTTAAATACATTTATTCCGTAATAAAAGTTGATTCTAAAATATAGAAAACGTATAAATAACCTCGTAATTCAATGGCAGAAATGTACTGATGTTCAGGGTCCCTATTTTGATTGATTTAGACAATGCTTAAATACATTTATTCCATAATAAAAGTTGGTTCTAAAATATAGAAAACGTATAAATAAACTCGTAATTCAATGGCAAGTAATGAGTGTTCAGGGTCCTATATTGATCGATTTAAACAATGCTTAAATACATTTATTCCGTAATAGAAAGTTGATTCAAAAATATAGAAACGTATAAATAACCTCGTAATTCCAATGGCGAAATGTATTTGATGTTGGGGTCCCTATTTACGTTGATTTAAACAATGCTTAAATGCATTTATTCCGGTATAAAAGTTGATTCTAAAAATATGAAAACGTATAAATAACGTAATTCAATGGCAGAAATGTATTGATGTTCAGAATTTTCTTTTGATTGATTTAAACATTGCTTAAATGCATTTATTCCGGTATAAAAGTTGATTCTAAAATATAGAAAACATGTAAATAACCTCGTAATTCAATATGGTAGAAATGTATTGATGTTCAGGGTCCTATTTTGATCGATTTAAACAATGCTTAAATACTTTTGTTTAAGTAATAAAAGTTGATTCTAAAATATAGAAAACGTATAAATAACCTCGTAATTACAATGGTAGAAATGTATTGATGTTCAGGGTCCCTATTTTGAAGTTGATTTAAACAATGCTTAAATGCATTTATTCCGGTATAAAAGTTGATTTAAAATATAGAAAACATTATAAATAACCTCGTAATTCAATGGCAGAAATATGTTTTCCGATGTTCAGGTCCCTATTTTGATTGATTTAAAGCAATGCTTAAATGCATTTATTCCGGTATAAAGTTGATTCTAAAATATAGAAAACGTATAAATAACCTCGTAATTCAATGGCAGAAATGTATTGATGTTCAGGGTCCCTATTTTGATCGGTTTTAAACAATGCTTAAATACATTGTTGAATAAAAAGTTGATTCTAAAATATAGAAAACGTATAAATAACCTCGTAATTCAATGGTAGAAATGTATTGATGTTCAAAGTTCCCTGTTTGATCGATTTAAACAATGCTTAAATACTTTTTATTCCGTAATAAAAGTTGATTCTAAATATAGAAAACGTATAAATAACCTCCTTAATTCAATGGTAGAAATGTATTGATGGTCAGGGTCCCCTATTTTGATTGATTTAAACAATACTTAAATGCATTTATTCGGCAGTATAAAAGTTGATTCTAAAAATATAGAAAACGTATAAATAACCTCGTAATTCAATAGCGAAATGTATTGATGTTCAGGGTCCTATTTTTGATTGATTTAAGCAATATGCACAAATACATTTATTCCGGTATAAAGTTGATTCTAAAAAATATAGAAAACGTATAAATAACCTCATAATTCAATGGCAGAAATGTATTGATGTTCAAGGGTCCCTATTTTGATTGATTTAAACAATGCTTAAATGCATTTATTCAGTATAAGTTGATTCTAAAATATGAAAAACGTAGCAAATAACCTCGTAATTCAATGGCAGAAATGTATTGATATTCAGGTCCCTATTTTGATCCGATTTAAACAATGCTTAAATACATTTATTCCCGAATAAAAGTTGATTCTAAAATATAGAAAACGTGTAAATAACCTCGTAATTCAATGGTAGAAATGTATTGAGTGTTCAGGGTCCCTATTTTGATCGATTTAAACAGTAGCGAAAAAATACTTTTATTCCGTAATAAGTTGATTTTAAAATATAGAAAACGTATAAAAAAATAACCTCGTAATTCAATGGTAGAAATGTATTGATGTTCAAGTTCCTATTTTGATTGATTTAAACAATGCTTAAATGCATTTATTCCGGTATAAAAGTTGATTCTAAAATATAGAAAACGTATAAATAACATAATAATTCAATGGCAAGAAATGTATTGATGTTCAGAGATTCTATTTTGATTGATTTAAACAATGCTTAAATGCATTTATTCCGGTATAAAAGTTGATTAAATATGAAAACGTATAAATAACCTCGTAATTCAATGGCAGAAATGTATTGATGTTCAGGGTCCTATTTTGATTGATTTAAACAATACTTTAAATGCATTTATTCCGAGTATAAAGTTGATTCTAAAAATATAGAAAACGTATAAATAACCTCGTAATTCAATGGTAGAAATGTGTTGATGTTCAAGGTCCCCTATTTTGATCGATTTAAACAATGCTTAAATACTTTTATTCCGTAATAAAAGTTGATTCTAAAAATATAGAAAACGTATAAATAACCTCGTAATTCAATGGTAGAAATGTATTGATGTTCAGGGTCCCTATTTTGATTGATTTAAACAATACTTAAATGCATTATTTAGGTATAAAGTTGATTCTAAAATATAGAAAACGTGTAATAAACCTCGCATTCCAATGGCGGAAAATGTATTGATGTTCAGGTCTATTTTGATTGATTTAAAAACAATGCTTAAATGCATTTATTCCGGTATAAAAGTTGATTCTAAAATATAGAAAACGTATAAATAACCTCGTAATTCAATGGCAAGAAATACAATGATGTTCAGGGTCCCTATTTTGATCGATTTGACAATACGCTTAAATACATTTATTCCCGAATAAAAGTTGATTCTAAAATATAGAAAACGTGTCGAAATAACCTCGTAATATTTATTCAATGGTAGAAATGTATTTGATGTTCAGGGTCCTATTTTGATCGATTTAAACAATACTTGAAATGCATTTTATTCGGAATAAAGTTGATTCTAAAGTAACTAAGTATAAATAACCTCGTAATTCAATGGTAGAAAATGTATTGAGTGTTCAGGGTCCTATTTTGATCGATTTAAAACAATGCTTAAATGCATTTATTCCGGAATAAGTTGATTCTAAAATATAGAAAATGTATAAATAACCTCGTAATTCAATGGTAGAAAATGTAATGATGTTCAGGGTCCCTATTTTGATCGATTTAAACAATACTTAATGCATTTATTTAAGTATAAAAGTTGATTCTAAAATATGAAAACGTATAAATAACCTCGTAATTCAATGGCAGAAATGTATTATTGATGTTCAGGGTCCCTATTTTGATCGATTTAAACAGTATGCATAATGCATTTATTCCGGTATAAAAGTTGATTCTAAAATATGAAAACGTATAAAAAATACAACCTCGTAATTCGTATAGAAATGTGTTGATGTTCAGGGTCCCTATTTTGATTGATTTAAACAATGTAAATGCATTTATTCCGGTATAAAAGTTGATTCTAAAAATATAGAAAACGTATAAATAACCTCGTAATTCAATGGTAGAAATGTATTGATGTTCAGGGTCCCTATTTCGATCGATTTAAACAATGCTTAAATGCATTTATTCGGAATAAAGTTGATTTAAAATATAGAAAATGTATAAATAACCTCGTAATTCCATGGTAAAAATGTATTAGGTGTTCCAGTTACCTATTTGCGCGGTCGATTTAAACAATGCTTAAATACATTTATTCCCGAAATAAAGTTCGATTCTAAAATATAGAAAACGTATAAATAACCTCATGTGTAATTCAATGGTAGAAATGTATTGATGTTCAAGGTTACTATTTTGATCGATTTAAACAATGCCAAATACTTTTATTCCGTAATAAAAGTTGATTCTAAAATATAGAAAACGTATAAATAACCTCGTAATTCAATGATGAATATAATGATGTTCAAGGGTCCCTATTTTGATTGATTTAAACAATGCTTAAATGCATTTATTCCGGTATAAAGTTGATTCTAAAATATGAAAACGTATAAATAACCTCGTAATTCAATGGCAGAAATGTATTGATGTTCAGGGTCCTATTTTGATTGGTTAAACAATGCTGTTAGTTGTTTCGGTATGAGATTGATTCTAAAATATGAAAACGTATAAATAACCTCGTAATTCCAATGGCAGAAATGTATTGATGTTCAGGGTCCTATTTCTGATTGATTTAAACAATGCTTAAATGCATTTATTCCGGTATAAGTTGATTCTAAAATATAGAAAACGTATAAATAACCTCATCAGATAATGGTGAAAATGTATTGATGTTCAGGGGTCCCTATTTTGATCGATTTAAACAATGCTTAAATACTTTTATTCCATGGCTTAAAGTTGATTCTAAAAATATAGAAAACATATAAAATAACCTCGTAATTCAATGGTAGAAATGTGACCATCATTAAAAGTTCTATTTTGATTGGTGAAACAATGCTTAAATACATTTATTCCATTATAAAGTTTGGATTCTAAAATATAGAAAACGTATAAATAACCTCGTAATTCAATGGCAGAAATATATTGATGTTCAGGGTCCCTATTTTGATTGATTTAAACAATGCTTAATGCATTTATTCCGGTATAAAAGTTGATTCTAAAATATGAAAACGTATAAATAACCTCGTAATTCAATGGCAAGAAATGTATTATTATTTGGTATTCCAGGGTCACTATTTTGATCGATTTAAACAATACTTAAATAATTTTTATTCCCGAATAAAGTTGATTCTAAAATACTTAGAAAACGTATAAATAACCTCGTAATTCGTGGTGAAATGTATTGGTGTTCAGGGGTCCTATTTTGATCGATTTAAACAATGCTTAAAATGCATTTATTCCGGAATAAAGTTGATTCACAAAATATAGAAAATGTATAAATAACCTCGTAATTCAATGAAGTGAGAAATGTATTGATGTTCAGGGTCCCTATTGCGATCGATTTAAACAATGCTGATGCATTTATTCCGGAATAAAAGTTGATTCTAAAATATGAAAATGTATAATAACCTCGTAATTCAATGGTAGAAATGTATTGATGTTCAGGGTCTATTTTGATCGATTTAAACAATGCTTAAATGCATTTTATTCCGGTATAAAAGTTGATTCTAAAATATAGAAAACGTATAAATATCTAATAATTCAATGGCAGAAATGTATTGATGTTCAGGGTCCCTATTTTGATCGATTTAAACAATGCTTAAAAATGCATTTATTCCGGTATAAAAGTTGATTCTAAAATATAGAAAACGTATAAATAACCTCGTAATTCAATGGCGAAATGTATTGATGTTCAGGGTCCCTATTTTGATTGATTTAAACAATGCTTAAATGCAAATTTGTTCAGTATAAAGTTGATTCTAAAAATATGCGGCAATATAAATAACCTCGTAATTCAATGGTAGAAATGTATTGATTGACTAGGGTCCCTATTTCGATCGATTTAAACAATGCTTAAATGCATTTATTCCGGAATAAAAGTTGATTCTAAATATAGAAAATGTATAAATAACCTCGTAATTCAATGGCAGAAATGTATTGATGTTCAGGGGTCCCTATTTTGATCGATTTAAACAATGCTTAAATGCATTTATTCCGGAATAAAAGTTGATTCCTAAATATAGAAAACGTATGAAAATAACCTCGTAATTCAATAGTGAAAATAATATTGATGTTCGAGATTTATTTTTGATTGGTTAAACAATGCTTAAATGCATTTATTCCGGTATAAAGTTGATTTAAAAATATAGAAAACGTATATGCGCACAAAAAATAATTCAATGGTAGAAATGTATTGATGTTCGGGGTCCCTATTTTGATCGATTTAAACAATGCTTAAATACGTTATTCCGGTATAAAAGTTGATTCTAAAAAATATGAAAACGTCTCAATAACCTCATCCAATTCAATGACAGAAATGTGTTGATCATTGGGGTCCCTATTTTGATTGATTTAAACAATGCTTAAATGCATTTATTCCGGTATATAAGTTGGTTAAAATATAGAAAACGTATAAATAACCTCGTAATTCAATGGTAGAAATGTATTTTGATGTTCAATTCCTATTTTGATTGATTTAAACAATGTGACCCATTTATTCCAGTATAAAGTTGATTCTAAAAATATAGAAAACGTATAAATAACCTCTGTCAATTCAATGGTAGAAATGTATTGATATTTCAGGGTCCCTACCTATTTTGATCGATTTAAACAATGCTTAAATGCATTTATTCCGGAATAAAAATTGATTCTAAAATATAGAAAATGTATAAATAACCTCGTAATTCAATGGTAAGTATATTGATGTTCGAGGTCCCTATTTTGATCAGTTAAACAATGCTTAAATGCATTTATTCCGGTATAAAAGTTGATTCTAAAATATAGAAAACGTATAAATAACCTCGTAATTCAATGGCAGAAATGTATTGATGTTCAGGGTCCCTATTTTGATTGATTTAATGATATGGACACGTTATTCCGGTATAAAAGTTGATTCTAAATATAGAAAACGTATAAATAACCTCGTAATTATTGGCAGAAATGTATTAGGTATTTCGGGGTCCTATTTTGATTGATTTAAACAATGCTTAAATGCATTTATTCCGGTATAAAAGTTGATTCACAAAATATAGAAAACGTATAAATAACCTCGTAATTCAATGGCAGAAATGTATTGATGTTCAGGGTCCCTATTTTGATCGATTTAAACAGTAGCAATACATTTTATTCCCGAATATAAAAAGTTGATTCTAAAATATAGAAAACGTATAAATAACCTCGTAATTCAATGGCAAGAAATGTATTGATGTTCAAGGCTCCCTAATTTGTTCGATTTAAACAATGCTTAAATACATTTATTCCGGAATAAAAGTTGATTTTAAAATCTAGAAAACTTATAAATAACCTCGTAATTCAATGGCAGAAATGTATTGATGTTCAGGGTCCCTAATTTGATCGATTTAAACAATGCTTAAATACATTTATTCCGGAATAAAAGTGGATTTTATGATCAGGACTATCTAATAGTTACTGGTGCTATTCATCTTACTTGTTACTTCTTTTGTCGTTTCTGTTTTCATGCAAACGTCTTTCTTGTGATTCTGTAACGCCAGATTACATGATTCTCCCAAAGTCAAGACTGACGAGTTCTTCCCCCTTTTAATTCTATGGCATTAGTGCTACCAGATGCGACACCACAAAGAAATTGGTAATTATAGTATTAGCCGTTTCTTTATAAGGAAACATTCAGTATTCATTGACCAAGCAGCCAGTGTGACTCGGGTTAGGCTTTTCTTAACTCCCTGATCATTAGGCTAGGATGAAAGTGTAGTATCTGTTCTCGTCTCTATCAGTGATGGTAATATTAGCCGTTTCCTTATAAGGAAAAATTCAGTATTGATTAATCGAGCAGCCAGTTTTACTTCCGGTTGTAAGGTATAAAATCTACTGTTAAAATAATTTGCAGTTTCCATCTTCAGTAACTGTTCCTTCTATTTCTATTATTAGTGGAGGGTTTCCTTCCTAACCTTTTGTCTGAAATCATGTGGAAAGTCAAAATCTTGATAATGTCATTATGTTCATTTCTAGCTCCATGCACTACACATTTTAGTTGTAGCTATTAAACGACCCCAGGTGATGTTTTTTTTAATTATTATTTGGTACAGTTCTTTGTGACTTTGTAATCCTAGTCTGTAGGGATTGATGAAAGATTATCTTCTTTAAAATCTATGGGGTTTTATTGAAGCTATCTTTTTCTATTATTGAACATATGTTTTCCAATTTTTGTAAATTTGAATTTTTTTTTTTAATCGTATCACCCCGAGCAAGGCGGTAACGCCACTGATGTTACGTAATAGTGAAAAGATTGGAAAAAGAGAAAGCCGGAAACCACATCCTAAACAGGGAACAAGGAATAAGCCTCTAAACCTGTTCAATAGACATGGGTGGAGTGTGAACCGGACTGTATTACTTAGAAAATATTAATATTTTTATAAAAAATATGACACTGAAATTCGAATGTGTATTGGATAAGCAAAAGAAGCCTTCCAGAAGATAAACAAAGTACGAAGAAATAGGAAAATATTATTAAAGAAAAAAAAAAAGCGTTGAACTTCTGTGTAGTACTTCTTGTATAGTAGTGAATGATGGACAATTTTCTCAGAAAGAAAAGTCCTGAGTGGAGGCAACAGAAATATAGTTCGATAGATGGAAGCTGAGAATATTTTATTTGTTCTTAATCCTTTCACCCCAAGCAAAACAGGAATGTCACTAGCATGCAGGGGGTTTGCAGGGGGTTTGCAGGGGGTGAAGGTGAGGGAAAAGACTGAAAACAGAAAGGATTGGGGAAAGAACAAAAGATGAACTGTATTCAAGAAGATAGAAGATGACGTTTGACGTTGCGTTTAAATTTTTGGAGATTTTAGGGAAACAAGTAAACGGAAGGAAGTGCCACAAGAGGAAAGTGCGAGAAAAGAAACCAGAAAGTAGAAGTGGCAGTTGGATTTAACTAGTTCAATAGTAAATGAGTGGGACCTAGATGCCAATCTAGTAGCACGCTTAAATTCATGTGGACGGGGCATCAGGAAAGGAAGGTCATCAGAGCAGTTGTCATAAAAATATATGTAGAAAAGACAGAGGGAAGCAACGACACGTCGGTGAGAAAATTACTGAATTCGTGATGCCATGTTAGGATCGATTACATTACAGATCCTTCTTTGGATTTTATCAAGATCCTGGATATGAATAGCAGGATCACCGGACCAGATATGGTAACAGTATTCAATCCATGGACGAATGGTAGATTTGTAACTGTACAAGTTTGACTTTGATGAGAAAAACATTCTGACACGACACAATGACCCAACTTTGCTTGCAGTATATCCAGTTATCGATCTGATGTCGCCGCTCCACTTCAAGTCAGGGGAAAACGTGAGGCTAAGAAGATGCAGCGTGTTGCTCTACTGGAGTCTAGCATCAGACATCTTGATGCTATGGATGGAGAACGAAAGCAAGTAAATCTAAAGAAAAATGGCAACAAAACAGCCAGTTATATTCAGAGAGAGAGAGAGAGAGAGAGAGAGAGAGAAAGAAAGAGAAAGAAAGAGAGAGAGAGAGAGAGAGAGAAAGAGAGAGAGAGAGAGAGAGAGAAAGAGAGAGAGAGAGAGAGAGAGAGAGAGAGAGAGAGAGAGAGAGAGAGAGAGAGAGAGAGAGAGAGAGAGTTTCACAAATCGAAATTTGAATTAGCTTAATTGTTTGGAGAATTAACAAAAATCGAACTTCGGGGTTTAATAATTTCTTTAATTTAATTTTATAGAACTTCATGGTAAGGAATATTTAAAAATTTGTTTTTCCTTTTTCCATTTTTAAAGAAAAGAAGAAATTCTTAAGGTTTCTTATTCTTGAGTATGCAACATACAACTGGTCATGCGTAAATATTTTTTCTGGGACCAAATTCCAACTTTTTAAACGTTTGGCCTTGTGATTTGTCTATACATCTCGCAAACACAGATCGAACTGAAAACTGGATTTTTCTGTATAAAAATTTTAATGAAAAAATGTGCAAAAAAACAATATTGCATTTTATTAAATAAGTATTTGTTAGTTTAATCATTAAATTGTTTTTAAAACTGTGGAAAGTATTTTGCATGTTAAAATAATAAAAAATTTTTTTCAAAAAAATGAAAATTTATTCTACTAAACTGCGCAATCCTATTAAAACCAACTGTTAGCACTTCTCCCAAAAATTTGGTTTTGACGATCAATGTATGGTTATATTATAGTCATGAAATTTTCTCTATAGATGAGGAAGGAAGGTCTGGAGAATTTGACATTCACAGGACATATCAAATGGGGAAAAAGAAATATAGGAAGGTAGTGAGCCTCCTAGTCAACCAGCTGGATTACAATTCGTGGGTTGGGATGGACAGCAAAAAGAGAAAAGTTACTATGAGCAACAAGGAGTTAGGAAGTTGTGGAGAGCAGTAACCGTCCATGTTCTGAAGAGTAACAGTACATCCGAGAAGATCTCTTTCGCTTTCATCATTCTTTACTTTCTTTCGCCTATGAGGCAATTTTTAATTCATTTTTATTAAGTTTATTGCTATTTTTTTGTGCGTAGTCATGGCCCTCCACATCTCCATGTCTCTTTTAACTCTAAATAAATTTGGTCTGTTATTTATCCTATACTATCCATTTGCTCAAGCCCATTAAGTATGTCGCGCTGATTTCTTCTTTTTATTTCCTCTATCTGCCTTGTGAGTATCAGATTGGCCAATCCCTCCATTCTCATTACGTGTCCAAGAAATTTCAACTGCCTCTTCCGGATGTTAAGTATAAGTTTCCTTTTTATTGCAAGTCTTTCCAAAACCTCGTCGTTGTTCAACATGTTCGACTCGTGGTGTCCTCAGCATCCTTCTGTAGAACCACATTTCTCTTGCATTGAGTGTTTTCTAAATCTTTGAATATATTGTCCAGCATTCGTTGTCATACAGGAGAACAGATATCCGGTAACTGTTCTGTACTCTTTGTTTCCAATTACATTTTCCTGTCTCTTAATACTCTGCTTAGCTTTTAGATTGCGTCTTTGGTCATCCCAATACATCTTCGGATCTCAGTGTCGCACTTCTGGTCTTCTGTTAAAACACTTCCCAGGTATTTAAATTCGGATGTGCGTTGTGGTGCAGTGGATATAGCTCGGAACGAGAAATCGAGGAACCGAGTTCGAATTTCAGTTGAATTCATTGCATTCACTTAAGCGCAAATACCCTTGGGAAAGGCATTAATCCGTCTCTTCCTTCCAGTTATGGGGTAAATAACAGGACAGATTGTATTCTATAGCCTTGGCTGGCAACCAGTCTCCCGCAGAATGTAATGACAATCTACTGCTGGAAAATCTTCTGCCTAGTCAGTCATGTCTCTTTCGAGATATGATCGCCCAAGCGTGTATCACGTAAGGCACTTAGCTGGCTGACTATTTTTGCACGAGTTTTGTTAAGCCATTTTTCTTTAGGCTGTCTGCATTTGTTCCTTATTTTCTTGGGTGGTTTCCTGTATTACGTTCCATGTCTTGGCATTGTTTCCTTTTAGTGGGTTATCCGTGATAGTGAAGTGTATTTGTGTGTTGAAACAGATTAACTGAATTTGGCTTTGTTAGTAGATAGCCCACTATAAGAGGGGTATAAAACAAGAAAATCAAATTGTGTATAGAAACAACATATATATATGTACGCATCGCTCATTCAGTGAAATGAATTAGAGCACTCTAGCTATTGGGCGCGTATAATGGTATGCGCTAAAAAGTCTGCTTACTTCCACAAAACGCCCATAGCTCAGGAGTAGAGTCGCTGACTGACGCCATTTCGGACGGTTTTCAATCCTGGGTAAAAAAGCAATCGGAGTCTAACCGTACTGATGAGTTGTGATACGGCGAAACAGATCTGTCTGCGGATGACTATATATATATATATATATACTATAGTCATCCGCAGACAGATCTGATGAGCTGTGATACGGCGAAACAGATCTGTCTGCGGATGACTATAGTCATCCGCAGACAGATCTGTTTCGCCGTATTACAGCTCATCAGTACGGCTTAGGGTCCGGTCGCTTCCTAACCCAGGATTGAAACCCGACTGAATTGGCGTCAGGCGACGATTCTGCCACGAGCGTCCAGTAGAAGAAGGCAGGCTTTTAGCGCGTATAAACACGCTATATATATATATATATATATATATATATATATATATATATATATATATATATATATATAACAATTAAGGTTTTTTTACAAATAAAAGTAATGTCTTTTGGTTGTTACAAAGGTCGTTAAAATTTTTCATAGCAGTAAATGCCAAAAAGAGTTTGTGCGTATGTATGTGTGAGCGTTTGTTTGTTAGGAGTGTCTTTGATGTCTTCGCTCAGTCCCACGGGTAAGTGGCTCAGTGAACAGTAAAGAAGAAGATGAGAGAGAAAGGAGAGGCAAACATAATGCGATCGCTTGACGTGGTCAAGGGACGTGTTAATTATGCTCGTATTTTCCCGACTGGCGATGCTTCCTGTATCGGCCTTTTATTTCGCCTTTGGGGCTCCAAACAATTCATTTGGGAATTCACACCCAGATTTAATTCTGGCCTTCCCATTGGACGACAAACAAAATTCGCGTCGGCTCGCGAAAAGGGTCCGTAAAAGGAATTTGATATTTATTTATTTTTGGTTTACCACCGGAACTTTTGCGTGGAGCCCAGATGAGTAAAGATCAGTTTTGGTCATTTGCTTTCTGGACCTCCGAGGGCAAACATCCGGTCCCTTGTATCACCACAACTTGTTTCCTTTGTATCACGTCGATAATCTATTCGTTTTTCTTTCTATGTCCATTTTCGTTTGTGATGATGTCGTTTGCTGATGTAGTAAAGCTTCTCTTGGTGTGTCCCATTGCGAGTTTCCTTTTCCATTTTGTCTTCTGTATGCTATTTGTATTACAATTTGGGTGTTGCATTAGTCTTCTTCAGGTTCGGAGTTGCATTTTTAGTATACATATAACAAGGAGTTGGTCGTTTCCGCAGTCGGTACTTGGATAACTTTTACAGTGAAGGACTACATTCCTGATTCTATTGTTTATAGTTATGTAGTCAATTTGGCCTTTAGTTTCTCCTACTTGGCTTCCAGCGTCCATAATCGTCTTGGATGTTCTTGGAAGCAGGTGTTGGTTATTACCTCCATGCACAACTGGACCCATTTTTCTCCGCGTCCGTAGCGGGTCCCTAGCCCAAATTTTCCAACTATTTCTCCCCATATCTCTTTCCCTACATTGGTATTTAAGTCTCCCATGATAAATATAATTTCTTGTTATTTGTACTGAGACTATCTATCTATCTATCTATCTATCTATCTATCTATCTATCTATCTATCTATCTATCTATCTATCTATCTATCCCAGTCTGTTCCTATCTATCTATTTATCTATCTATCTATCTATCTATCTATCTATCTATCTATCTATCTATCTATCTATCCCAGTCTGTTCCTATCTATCTATCTATCTATCTATCTATCTATCTATCTATCTATCTAGCTATCTCTTATGCTCTCTCAAGATCCAGATAAAACTAAATATGATTTTTGTTCCTTTTAATCGCGGCCTTATCAGCTTCAGCTACGCTCATGTGTCTACATTATTTAAGATTTGAACACAATAAAATAACATGTCATCGTTGTCATTCGTTGACGTGACAACAACGGTATGACTCGGGAATCGACTCAAAATAAAACCAGTCTGACAAAAAACCGTGCCAAATTAGTATACAGTGTTCGATTGATGTATTACCGTCTAAAGTAGGCAGAAATGAAAACAACACCGATCTCTCATTTAAACAGATACATTTAACACAAATTACGCAAAAATATCTTGAAATGCTAAAGTGTAAATTTATTCACTAAAATTGCCGTTGGCTTCAATTGCAATCTCCAGACAACTTCGGAATCTCCTGCAACTCTTCTTGATGGTCACCTTATTTAAGTTTTTGAATACTGCTATAATCCTTGCTTTCAGTTCATCTTAGGTTTTACAAGGAGTTTTGTGGGTCTCACACATAATAATCAGGTAGACAGATTAAAATTTGATGTGATTGCAGAAATTGTCTGACAGGCATCACTGGGTTTTCTTGCTTGTGTAGCATGGTGCAGAGTCCTGTTGCCAGCACCCACCCTTTTGACCCAGGGCAGCACTACCTCCGCAGGGCATTTGACCTAGGCATCCGTTTGTTTGTTTGTTTGTTCCTGTTTAACGGCCTATCAACATCTAAAGGGTCATTTAAGGCCAGAAACGTATTTTTATTTTAAATGCCAGTTGTTAGTAACATTTTTCATTCAAAAATGTTTTGTTGATAATATTTTTCATTCAAAAAAGTTTTGTTGGTAAATAATTTCATAGCATTTTGACTCCTGTTTGGGGGTTAACTATTTACCCATAGCTGGGACCCTAACAGGTGCTACCACCATGGGTTAGGTCGGACCTGGGAACAACAGCAATTAAGAGGTGGTTCCACGCTCCTCACAACCTCCCAATTATGACCATAACTGCCGGATGCAGTTTATGGTCATACCCAGGACCAGTAGGCATCCGTATTGAGTCTAAGGCCCCGTAGGAAGATGAATGGAGAACTGACTCCAAACACATTCGTAACCACCATTAAACTATATCGAACTTTTTCGAAATCCTCTGCACTGTCCTTAGGTTGACACCCAAATACACTGAAAGGTTCATATTCTAGTCCCCGGTGCCAATACCAAGCAGTACAGCATGTCGTTTTAAAATTTGTGGTGGAGTGAATTGCGTCATGGTGCACTTCTTCTCACAGATTTTTTTTTTTAATCATATCACCCCGAGAAAGGCGGTAACGCCACTGATGTGCAGGGGACTACGTAATAGTGAAAAGATTGGAAAAGAGAAAGCCGGAAACCACATCCTAAACAGGGAACAAGGGATAAGCCTCTTAACCTGTTCAATAGACGTGGGTGGAGTGTGAACCGGGCGATAATTTAGTCTATCTACTCCAATTGAAAAAAACCCAAAGAAACCATAGTGAGAAAATTGGAAAAGAAAAAAGCCGGAAACCACATCCTAAACAGGGAACAAGGTATGAGCCTCTTAACCTGTTCAATAGACGTGGGTGGAGTGTGAACCGGGCGATAGTTTAGTCTATCTACTCCAATTGAAAAAAAAAAAAAGAAACCAAAGTGAGAAGATTGGAAAAGAGATGATGCCCAACTGATACTGTGTGGCCGAAAATCATAAAACAAAGAACACGCATCATCATTTATCCATCAAACCCAGATGGTGCATAGGGCAGCAACTTTTTGTTGCTGTAACGAATTGTTTTTTACGGGGCAGGGTTGTTAGCCCTACACCCAACCCCCCAAACCTGGAGGACCGGTGGACCATTCTTGGTCCTTACGTTTACAGCACCTGGTATTCCCTAATGGTAACACCATTTAAGTACTGACCAGGCTCGATGTTGCTTAACTTCTGTGATCGGACGGGAACCGGTGTATTCAACACGATATGGCCGTAGACAAAGAACGCACATGCACGGAATTAAAAATACAAAATGGTGGCAATTTACCAATCTCATCCTGTATATACTGACCTTTTAAAAATTCTTAAAGAGAGACAAACAAAAACTGATAGAAAATGTCATTAAAGCATGAATAATAAAGAACTTAAGGAGTTGTTTTTTGTTTTTGTTTTATTTTATTTTATTTTTATTTTTTATTTTATTTATTTTATTTTATTATTTTATCTATTATTTATTAATTTTTAATTTTTAATTTTTAATTTTCTATTTATTTATTTTTTATTTTCTATTTATTTATTTTTTATTTTTATTTCTTTATTTTTTATTACTTTATTTTTTATTTAATGTTTTTTTATTTTTTTTATTTTTTATTTTTTTTACTAATGTTTAGCTAATAGAAGGACCAAGTGTCACGCAAGTTTGCTGATTACTTAATGAGTTGTTAATGAGCGCAAGAGAACGTGGAAGGAAGTTCAATTTATGATGTCATCAAGGAAAAATAATAGGCGAAGATTGTAGTGATCGGAAAGCATCCTCTCGGGAGGTTTTTCTACAAATTTCGTGGGAAGAATCTGCGCGGGTAAAACTTACTTCTCACTAGAGGAATACGAAAGGAATGACGGTGGCTGTTTATATGGATACGGGGAGAAAATGATGGTTAACCCTAGACTTGAACAGGTTAAGATTACAATCGTAGGGGTGGGGGAGATCTCTTGTCATCTACACGGACGCGGAGACGTTTTTTTTTTAATTCTTATATAACTCTTCTACAAGTACTTTCATGGCTTCTGCTCCGATGAGCTTAGATCACTGGTGCCGCCTAAGCACGAATTTACACGAGATACTAGATTAGCAACTAGGTCCCACCCTTTTACAGTTAAACAAATAAGATGTAACCGTAAATTCTACTCCAACAGCTTCTTTTCTCGCGCTTCCCGCCTGTGGAACTCCCTTCCACAAGTCTGCTTTCCCGACAGTTACAATCTCCAGGTGTTTAAATGTAGGGTCAATAGACGCCTCCTATCACACTAACTCCCAACTATTCTCAGAACACTCTCATCTACCCAACCCTCATTCTCGGTATCCTTACCCGCCTATCACCCACCCTCTGACATTTCCTATATTTAATCATCCTTTCTCCACTCTACGTAGCCCCCTCCGCAGTAGTGGCAGTGACATGCCTTGCTCGGGGTGAAACGCTTATAAAAAAAACAAAAAAACAAACAAAATGGAAAGTGAAGACTGTGCAATGCCTGCTCATATATGGCAACAGTGCTTCAATTTAGGCCTGATCCGGCTTTTGCAACGTTAGAGGATAGCAGGAGAATATATGTTATTACTGTAGCCGTAGCGGTATAGGGAACCAACAATTTTCCTTCCTCTTTAGCGATGGATTGTATACATGAGTTCCATATAGGGTCTCGGCATTTAAGACAATGGGCCTTATTGAAAGAACACACGTTCATAGTATATAAACGGAAATTCATGATACGCTCGGTGCTGAAGAAACGTTACTAGTGTATTTTTTGAGGTATTGAGACAAATACACCACTCATTTTTATAGCCAGCCAGAGAGGCCCACAGATATGCGTTAGGTCTGCACAAAACTAACCTTATATATACATATGTTCTCATCTCCTATTCTATGCTTAATTTGAAAGACCGTTTTCTTCATTATGTGACCCAGAAATTTCTACATATTTCTCTTCTTGGCGTTATCGATAAATGTCGCTTCTGTTTCCATCTTTTTGTTTTTTTTTAATCATATCACCCCGAGCAAGGCGGTAACGACACTGATGTGCAGGGTGCTACGTAATAGTGAAAAGATTGGAAAAGATAAAGCCGGAAACCACACCCTAAACAGGGAACAAGGGATGAGCCTCTTAACCTGTTCAATAGACGTGGGTGGAGTGTAAACCGGGCGATAGATAGATCTATCTACTCCAATTGAAAAAAAAAGTGAGAAGATCGGTAAAGAGAAAGCCGGAAACCACATCCTAAACAGGGAACAAGGGATGAGCCTCTTAACCTGTTCAATAGACGTGAGTGGAGTGTGAACCGGGCGATAGATAGATCTATCTACTCCAATTGAAAAAAAACAAAAAAAAAAAAAACAAAGTGAGAAGATTGGAAAAGAGAAAGCCGGAAACCACTTCCTAAACAGGGAATAAGTGATGAGCCTCTTAACCTGTTCAATAGACGTGGGTGGAGTGTGAACCGGGCGATAGATAGATCTATCTACTCCAATTGAAAAAAAAAAACAAAGTGAGAAGATTGGTAAAGATAAAAACCGGAAACCACATCCTAAACAGGGAACAAAGGATGAGCCTCTTAACCTGTTCAATAGACATGGGTTGAGTGTGAACCGGGCGATAGATAGATCTATCTACTCCACTATCTTCACTAAAACTTTGTAAATGCACACAAGTTCAGTTTATATTATTGAAGATCATTCTATAGGAGCACATTTCTGTTGCTTCGAAAATTTTCTTCATTTTTTAAGAATCTGTTCAACATTCACAACCGTATACGAGGATTGATATTATATAACAGTTCAGTACTTTTTTCTTTGTTTCTGTTCCTTCAAGTCTCTTCTTCACTTGTGAGGAGATTGTCCAGCATTTACTGCCATATAGGAAGGCTGTTATTACATAAAAGCACAGTACTCTTTTCTTTGTTTCTGTTGCTTCAAGTTTCTTCTTCATCTGTGAGATTGTCCAGCATTCACTGCCATATAGAATGACTGATATGATATAGCAGTTCAATACGTTTTTCTTTGTTTCTAACAGATTTTCTTGTTTCTTAATAATTTGCTTAGCTTTTAGAAGGCAACTTTCGCTATCCCAGCGCATCTTCGAAAGTGTCTCACTTTCCGTCCTCTATTAAACACTTCCCAGGTATCTAAATTAAATTTGATTTTGATATCTCCAATTTGTAATTAGCTTGTTAAGCTCTTTCTATGCTAACTAGCACCCATTTTGTTTTCTTGCAATTTATGCATTAATTCAAAAGAAAGCAGTACTGGTTGTTACTCATGATGTACATTGTGGTGCATCGGATCGAAAAGAAAAATCGGAGAACCGAGTTCGAATTCCCGTTAAAATCGTTGCATTCATTTAAGTCTTGGGAAAGTTATTAAACCGTTTCCATGTATGGATTAAATAACAGGAAATATTCCTTTCTATAGTGAGAAAATCTTCTGCCCAGTCAGTAATGTCTCTTTCGAGACATGATCACCCAATCGTGTATCACTTATGTCATTTAAGTGACTGACTGATTAGCTGTTATATTAGTATAAAGCAGCACAGACCACAGAGCCAGTCAGTTAAGTGCTATACGTGATACACGCTTTGGGCGATCATGTCTCGAAAGAGACATGACTGACTGGGCAGAAGATTATCCCGCAGTAGGTTGCCATTGCTTTCTGTGGTAGACTGGTTGCCAGCCAAGGCTACAGAACTTAATCTGTCCTGTTATTTGACCCATAACTGGAAGGAAGAGACGGATTAATACCTTTTCCAAGGGTATTTGCGAGTAAGTGAATGCAAGGAATTCAGCTGGAATTTGAACTCGGCTCCCCGAATCCTCGTTCGGAGTCGATTCCAGGGGAAGAAACTGAGCATTTTTAAAGGTATCTGGACAACTCGAAGACTCAATGGAAAGCACCTGTAATCATAGCCATTATGGTTGATCTATATGGGTGATCTATATCTATGGTGATCTATATGGGTGATCTATATGGGTGATCTATATCTATGGTGATCTATATGGGTGATCTATATGGGTGATCTATATGGGTGATCTATATCTATGGTGATCTATATGGGTGATCTATATGGGTGATCTATATGGGTGATCTATATCTATGGTGATCTATATGGGTGATCTATATGGGTGATCTATATGGGTGATCTATATCTATGGTGATCTATATGGGTGATCTATATGGGTGATCTATATGGGTGATCTAAATACCAAAGTCGGAAAAAAATGAGAAAGTGAAATATTTGGCAAGTTCGAACTAAGTCAGTCAATCAGTTAAGTGTCATACGTGATACACGCTTGAGCGATCATGTCTAGAAAGAAACATTACTGATTGGGTAGAGGAATCTCCCACTGTAAGTCGCCATTACCTTCTGCAGTAGACTGGTTGCCAACCAAGGCTATAGAACCCAATCTGTCCTGCAATTTAACCACTAGCTGGAGAGAGAAGAGACGGGTTAATATATTTTCCAAAAGGTATTTGCGCGTAAGTGAATGCAACGAATTCAACGGGACTTCGAAATCGGCTCTCCGATTTCTCGTTCCAACAGCGCCACAAAGCACATCCTTAATTGCGAACCCGAAGCGAACGCGACATAAAATGATTTGCACAGATGTGATTTTTATTTTGAATGGTTCACAAATGAAACTTTCACGAAAAGTCGTGTGTGTGCCTCAAAGCCAAGCACCATTGACGGCCCGAAGATAACATTCATGTCGGTATTGGCAACGAGTTGCCATTGAGAAATGTCGTTTTTTTCAAATTATTATTTTGTCTTTTCTTCTCTTGTAACTTGTTTATCAAAATGTACAGCGTATGAGGTCCTTGAAAGACTACTTCTGTGTTTAAAGAGGAGATTATTTTGTGGATTTAAACCCAATGATTGGAATTCCAGTGGATAGAAATGTATAATGTTCTAATGTAACGGATGTTTCGAGTTATAAACACACACACACACACACACACACACACACACACACACACACACACACACACACACACACACACACACACACACACACACACACACAAACACACACACACACACACACACACACACACACACACACACACACACACACACACAAACACACACACACACACACACACAAACACACACACACACACACACACACACACACACACACACAAACACACACACACACTCAAACACAAACACACACACACACACACACACACACACACACACACACACACACATGTATATAGTCTTCGTTTCATTTATATAATATCAATCAACTAAGTGCCAAATTTTATATTTGTATTAATGCTATATATATATATATATATATATATATATATATATATATATATATATATATATAGCTTTAATCTAAAAGGAAAAGCAGGAAAGTAAATCCCAAAGACCCGATCCAAAATAATATTAATATTTTAATATTAAAAAATGATATATATATATCATTATATATTGAGACATGGAAATTTCTATGTTTCGAGATAGGTTCTCATCATCAGGCAATGTTGGTGTGGTTGTGCAGATAATTTACATTTAAATGACAAATTCTTTTGGTTTGCTGTGGATGCATGTGGATGTTTTTTTTGTTTTGTGTGTGTGTGTGTGTGTGTGTGTGTGTGTGTGTGTGTAGCTAATCAGAATGGAGATTCACTTTGAAGTTTGACCCCGAAGAATACATGCTTTTTTTCCTCTTTTTTTTCTTTTTTCCTTGACTCTATCCTTCTCTTGTCTGTTTCTCTTCCTTAATGTTTTACCTCCCATTAATCTAATCTTATCATTTTCCCATCAGTTTTATTACATTTGATGTGATATTCCTTTTGAGTACCAATCCCCTATTCTTTCCTTCAGTCAGTCAGTTTAGTGCCATACATGAAACACGCTTGAGCGATCATGTCTCGAAAGAGACATGACTGACTGTGCAGAAGATTATCCCGCAGTAGGTTGCCATTGCTTTCTGCGGTAGACTGGTTGGCAGCCAAGGCTATAGAACCCAATCTGTCCTGTTATTTAACCCATAACTGGAAGAAAGAAACGTATTAATACCTTTCCCAAGGGTATTTGCGCGTAAGTGAATGCAATGAATTCACCTGGAATTTGAACTCGGCTCCCCGATTTCTCTTTCCAAGCCGATATCCGCTGCACCACAACGCACATCCGTACATTCTTTCCTTGCTTATCCTTTTAAGTCTATTTGTTAACGAAAAGATTTTTATTCCAAAAACCCTAAACTGTTATTTTTTTTGTTCCATCTATCCATTTGTTGTAAAGTTTTTATCCTGATACAAAGGGGGGGTTATTTTTTTAAAAAATGTATTCTATTTTTGGCTTTATTTTTACCCTAGTTCGTCAGTGATTATTTTTCTTATGTACTTGTTAGTTATATGCATGTTATTTAATTTAGGTTTTATCCATTTTCTAATGTGAATAATTTACAATGTCTACATATGACATCAATTCCGTTGCGTTTATTTAATAAATTTTTATTTTTAAGGGCTCTAATAATAAAAAGTTTTTCATATAAGCATAATGAACATGGTTCATTTAAGGACTTACATGTTTTAGCTTCTTTTAGAATTTTCCACTTTATTGTGGGTGTTTTTTTTGTTTTGTTTTTTTTCCTTTAGGTACCAATGATATTTCGATGGGGATGTTCTATTTCTGTATTTGCTATTATTAAATGAAGAGGTGTGCTGGTAAATTCGCTGCTTTAGAGTGTTTTTAGTACTCCCTATATAGACTTTTATATTGTTTGGGTTTTCCTTTGTCGATATTTCGCATTGATAGATTATCGATTCAGTCAAACACCTGTTTTCTAGCGGACAGTCTATGGGGGTTTTACAATTACATTTTTTCTTGTCTAAATTGTTATTTTATGTTGTCTGGTTGTTTTTACTGATTTTGTTGAATTTTTTAAAAATATTATTATGGTGTTTTTTTATAATTTTTTCTAGATTGTTCATAGAGCTGTAACTTAATTTTATAGTGTTTTTATTTAAGATCTTACTTATTGGATTTTTTTCCGATAAGTGTTTCCTAATTAACTCGAGGAATTTTCTTCCCAATTTGCCATTTGACATCTGGTTGTAAGGGGGTGTGTACCAGATGATTTTCCTATTTCTATTTTTTCTTCGAAGGTTACATTTCTTGTTTACATATTTAATATTTGGGTTTATGTATCCACTATTTTTCAATGCAGTATTATAGAAATTACTATGCTTATTAAACACTTCCTCATTAGCCGAGTCTCTACTAATTCTGTATTCTATTGATGAGGGTATATGTTTGATGATAGAAGGAGGGTGGTTAGATTTTGGGTGGATGTATAAAGGATTTGTATTTGTTTTTTTGTATGGTTGGTGTATATTTTTCTCTAGATCCAAAGTTACATCGTTGAAATCTACTTTTTTTTATCTTAGCATTAACTGTTACTTTTAAATTGAGATTCTTAAACTCCTTGTGTATCATTTTTCTAACCCTGTCTATTTTGAAGTTTGTGGTATTTCTTATTACTATAAGTCCGTCATCTCTATAAAGTCCAATGTCTTTAGTGTTTACTTCCTTATAGGCTGTGAGATTATATAATATTAATAGTCCTACCAGATTTTAAAATTCTGCAGAATCCATCGAACCCATCGTAATATCAAAATTGTCCTCGTTGGAATTGATTTTTTCCACTGTTCTTCTTTGTGGATGAGCACAGATGTCTTGGCATTCATTATTATTGTTTTCCCCTCCTCCGTTATATCCGAGTAAAGAGTGGCGGATTCCAGGGCCGTAACAAATAGTTTCTTTGATATCGATGGATAGCATTCTTCGATATCAAATTGGATAAAAGTGCAGTTGTTCTTTTCTTTTATATTGTAGAACCACCCGGTTACGTCTGTGGTGTCTTTCCTTGACTTCAATTCCAGCGAATCCTTGATTTGTTCGTTTAAAATTTTCTGACTAATTTTTCCGATTTCTGGTCTGGTTGGATTTATCATCCTAGTGGTGGGATGCATACTAAGGTTTTCTTTGTGGTCTTTTATTGCTATATAGCACTTCCATGTGTTAAGTTTTGCTACTCTGTCGATTGTTTTTAATTTATCCGTGATTTTTTTGCGATCCATTAATTTTATCCACTAAGTCCACTTTATTCTTATCAACTTTTTATAGTTTTTTGTTAGGTTTTTCATGATTAGCATGTTGTATTTTTCCGGCGTTAAATATATATATATATATATATATATATATATATATATATATAGTCTTCTTCTTCTTCTTCTTCTTCTATGTGCCCTGTCCCTTCAGGACGTTCAGGACGTAGGCGATCATGGTTCTCCACGTCTCCCTATCCCTTGTGGATCTTAGTATGTTTGCTCCTGTTGCTCCTGGCAAACCCCGTTCCGTCATTAACCTGATCAGACCCTGAAAATATGTTATCCAATGCCTTCTTCTGTCTCTCCTTCCTTCTATCTGACCAGTCAGTATCAGGTTCTCCAGGCTCTCCTTCCTCATTGCGTATCCCAGGAACTTCAGTTGTCTCTTCCTGATTCTCAGCATCAATTTCCTTTTTGTTGCCATTCTTTCCAACACCTCATCGTTGCTTGCGTAGCATCCTTCTGTAGAACCACATTTCGGCCGCTTCCAGTTTTGTCCTCATTTTCGATGATATTGTCCAACCGTCCATAATTATTAGGCCACCCCAGTTAAAAAAAAATGATGTATTTCATAGTATTTTTAGTATTTATTGCCAAGTGGATAATTCTAAATAAAAATAGAATGGTTCTTTTGTTATTATTACTTTGCAAAATTTTACAAAGCCAATAGCGACAATTTACCCATCGCACTCTGTAGATATATATACCGTCCATATTTATTAGGCCACTCCAGGTTTTTAAAAAAATATGTATTTTATACTATTTTTAAGTGTATAATTCTAAATGAAAATAGAATGGTTCTTTTGTTATTATTACTTTGCAAAATTTTACAAGGTAAGGAAGCAAAGATGAACTCATCCGAATCACCCTGAATTTTCTTCATTCTGTATACCGTCAGACTAGGAGGTGCTCTTATTAAATATTTATAAATTCATTTGGTGCACATGTTATTGTGCTGTATTAACAAAAGAATCAATTTTATTTTCATTTACAATTATTTATTTGGCAATAAACACTAAAAAATTGTATGAAATACATGATTTTTTCAAAACACTGGGGTGGCCCAATAATTATGTCCGGTAGTGTGTGTATATATATATATATATATATATATATATATATATATATATATATGACAAGGAAGATGTTATTAATTTTTAATTTAATTTTTCCAGTATTCTTACATGTTACCTTTTTCCCGGAAATAAGGAATGTAAAACTGTTCCATAATTTTCGAATTTCCAAGCGCTTTCAGCCTCTTCACAGGCCATTTTTAACGATGTTATTTTTCCGGTGTTGTTATGTCCTCATGTTTGACTGAAATGTAATTTTTCTGTTTTCAGTGTTTTTTGTTTTTTAAAAAAAGAGAGTTCTTTAAAGCTTTCACGTGATGCACACGGTGGGCATCACGTGGGCATCACGTGGGCATCACGTGGGCATCGTGTGAGCGTCTGTTTATTAAACAAAAACAAAATAAAAACTTTCAAAACTCCACTGTTACATAGTTTAAGGTTGATGGTAGGAGAAAATTGTTTGATATGTAGTGCTTCTCTTATAACAGGATGATTGCGATTTAAATAGTATTTTGTATTTTATCACAAAATATTTCCTAAGGGTTCTTGTTATGGGTTAATAATTATTTTTTATTGCATAATTATTACTAGACTGGTGGTATGTAAGGCATCTACTCGGGGAAGTGTTAACATGGCTAATATAGATAATTGATTTATGACAAGAAACGCAATCTTGTACAGGGCATTGGAATTCATACGCTATATCCATGTATTTACGCGTGTTACTAGATTGGCAACTAGGTCCCACGCCACTTCTGCTCCATCAGTTTTTTCTCTCGTAATTTTCGCCAGTGGAACTGACTTCCATTTACTTGCTTCCCCGATAGGTACAATCGCTAAAAGTTTAAGTGCAACGTCAATTGCCATCTAAAAAAGAAAAGAAGCCTCAATAAATATACTGTCTCTGTGGATTTTTTAAAAGATTTTTTTTAATTTTTAAAAAGTTTTTGTTAAATCATGTGTCTTTAAAAAAATCTCTGAAGAAGCTTGTTAAAGTGAAACATCTTAGATTAAAGAGACATTTTTCCAACCTGATCTTCACTTATTCTATTGATATATTTTTTTTAATCATATCAACCGGAGCAAGGCGGTAACGCCACTGATGTGCAGGGGGCTACGTAAGAGTGAAAAGATTGGAAAAGAGAAAGCCGGAAACTACATCCTAAACAGGAAACAAGGGATGAGTCTCTTCACCTGTTCAATAGACGTGGGTGGAGTGTGAACCGGGCGATAGTTTAGTCTATCTACTCCAATTGAAAAAAATAGAGGAAAAGAATGGAAAAGAGTAAAAGATTTGAAAAGAGAAAGCCGGAAACCACATCCTAAACAGGGAACAAGGGATGAGCCTCTACACCTGTACAATAGACGTGGGTGGAGTGTGAACTGGGCGATTGTTTAGTCTATCTACTCCAATTGAAAAAAAAATAAAAATAAAAAATAAGAAAAAAAAAGTGAATAGATTGAAAAAGAGAAAACCGGAAACCGCATCCTAAACAGGAAACAAGGGATGAGCCCCTTCACCCGTTCAATAGACGTGGGTGGAGTGTGAACCGGGCGATAGTTTAGTCTATCTACTCCAATTAGTCTATCTACTCCAATATAAATATATTACAAAATAGTGATAGAACACATAGATTACAAATCCACTGTTCAAGCATTTACTTTTATAAAGCGTGTTCGATACAGAGTAGAGCTTAATATTGTAATTTTGTTATCACAATTGTTTATAAAAGCATAATATCACTACACAAAAATGTTCATGTTCAGAACAATACTGTTCTTTATATATATATATATATATATGACATTAGCAACGTTAACAATACACACACACACACATATATATGACATTAGCAACGTTAACAACACACACACACACACACACACGCACACGCACACACACACACATATATATATGATTTGTTTGAACATTATTTTTGATCGATCAGTCAGTCAGTTTAGTACCATACGTGAAACACGATTGAGCGATCATGTCTCGAAAGAGACATGACTGACTGGGCAGAAGATTATCCCGCAGTAGGTTGCCATTGCTTTCTGCGGTAGACTGGTTGCCTGCCAAGGCTATAGAACCCAATCTGTCCTGCTATTTAACCCATAACTGGAGGGAAGAGACGGATTAATAAATTTCCCAAGGGTATTTGCGCGTAAGTGAATGCAATGAATTCAACTGGAATTCGAACTCGGGTCCCCGATTTCTCGTTCCGAGTCGATATCCACTGTACCACAACGCACAGACCCATTTGATCGATACTCATATTTAAGTAGATATTTTGTTTTTAATTAAACAGTATTATAAATTTATATCTACTGGCCTGATTATTTACGATAAATTTTTATTTACGAAAATGTGTGTCATTCGGCAACATTTTCCTAATAAAAATTAATCGTAAATAATCAGGCCAGTAGATATAAATATATAATACTGTTTAATTAAAACAACAGAATATCTACTTAAATATGAGTATCGATCAAAAATAATGTTCAATCAAATCATTACAAATTGTTGGTTGTTTATAACCAAGTTTCGTTAATCTTCGTTAATTTCCGTAAGAAGTATATATATATATATAATGACATTAATAAGTTTAACAATGACAGTAGATTAAATTCAAACAGGCGTATAATGATAATGGAACCTAATTTCTTAACATTTAATATCCAAGACAATTTGTCTTATCTTAATTATAGAATAATTATAAAAACATCCAAAACTATTATTAATAAGATTCGAACAAAAAAACCCTCACAATCATTATTCTGAAGTAGGTAGATATGAAATAAACTGTCACAACTGCTCCTCACATTACATTGAGTAAACGTGAATATATATATATATATATATATATATATATATATATATATATATTCACGTTTACTCAATCCAAAAAGTAAACGTGAATATATATATATATATATACATATATATATATTCACGTTTACTCAATGTAATGTGAGGATATATATATATATATATATATATATATATATACAAAATTTTACGAAATCCGCTATGAATTATATTAACTCCAACATATTTTTAATTTATTTGTTTAAACATTATTTTTAATGGATACTCGTATATTTGAGTAGTTGCTCTGTTTGTTTTTATTATTAAACACTATATTTATTTAAATCTACTGGTCTAAATAATCAAGAAAATCTTGTTAAGAAAATATGTTTCCTTCGACAGGATTAAAAAATGTGTGTTCAAAAGCACTATTAGGGCTTCGCTCAATCATAAGTACTACGTAGTCGAGAGGTTAAGACACGTCATATCTAATGACGGTTTTCTCCTAGAAGACGCAAGTTCCAATCCTGTCGGAAGACGCACATTTTCTCGATGGTTCAGGCCATTTTATATAAATAAATCATCATAAAATATATCATTATATTTTTGGGTAGCAACATTTTAAAGATCTTACGTTAAATATGACGGACAAAGAAAATTTTAATAATTTTTCATTCAGTTTTTAAGTGTTCTAACAGAAGACGGAAAGTGCGACGCAGAGATTTGAAGGCAAATTGGCATGGCAAAGGACGCGTTCCAGAAGCTGAGTTAAATATTAAGAGACAGGAAACTTTCACTGGAAACAAAGAAGAGAATACTAGATTGCTATGTGATGCCAATTCTTCAATATGGCAGTGAATGCTGGACAATATCACCGAAGACGAAGGAAAAACTGACATGTGGTTCTACAGAAGGATGCTGTGGATATCATTGACCTAGCGTGTGAGCAATGATGAGGTTTTGGAAAGAATGGAAACGAAACAGAAATTAATATTGATCATTAGGAAGAGATAACTAAAGTTCCTGGGTTATGCAATGAGGAAGGAAGGCTTGGAGAACCTGATACTAACTGGTCAGATAGAGGGGGAAAGAGATAGGGGAAAGCAGCGGATAACATATTTGAAGGGTCTGAACAGGTGGATGACAGAACGAGGGTTGCATGGTGTAACAGGAGAAAGCGTGCTAAGAACCACCAGGGATAGGGAGACGTGGAAAGCCACGATCGCCTACGTCCTGAAAGGACAGAGCA
Organism: Ascarosepion bandense; assembly: GCA_037127315.1. Lineage (NCBI taxonomy): Eukaryota > Metazoa > Mollusca > Cephalopoda > Sepiida > Sepiidae > Ascarosepion > Ascarosepion bandense. Next base: position 1,578,503 of record JBBBDQ010001839.1, on the reverse strand, counting down.
CATAGAAGAAGAATATATATGCCAACTGTTTATAAGAAATTATAATGTAGATATAAAGTGGGGGAACACATTTTTATTATAATCAATATATAAATTGGTTCCTCATTTTGTGGCCATGCTCGTTTCTATACATTTATATTCTAGATTTATGGGCTTGAGCAGGTGGATGGCAGAACGGGGGTTGCGTGGTGTAACAGGAGAAAGCGTGCTAAGAGTCACCAGGGATAGGGAGACGTGGAAAGCCATGATCGCCTACGTCCTGAAAGGACAAGGCACATAGAAGAAGAAGAAGATATCTTTCTGTTTTGTAGGAGTAAGATAGTACAAAAGTTTTTCATATCGTCCATTGTCCCAAGCGCTTTCAGTCACTTACTTATCCATTATCAAGAGATGCCCTGTACATTAAACATCACTCTCTTACCATTAACCACACTTTGTTTAACAATGCAAGCGGCATGTCGGAAGTTTATAAAATATGAAGTTGCCTATTCGAATTCTAGCCATGCCGAACACGCCTGTCCTTAAATTAGTCTTCCTGCTATAATTCAGAATCACACAAATAATACATCTCACAAAGTTAAAGCATGAAAAGAAAATAACAACGACAAAACAAAAATATCTTGGAAATGGCTAAAAAACTGGTCGAAAGTGCTTGGGTTAATGGGCAATGTAGACATTTGTTTCTACTCGCTCATTTCCCCTAAACAGAAAAATGTAAGAACTTTACAAAAACTAAAAGATAAGTAAAATTTTCTTTGTCGGTCATATTCATTTCCTATATATTTGCGGGAGACTGGTTGCCAACCAAGGCTATAGAACCCAATCTATCCTACTATTTATTGAGGGAAGAGATTGATTAATACCTTTCCCAAGGGTTTTGTGCGTAAGTGAATGCAACGATTTCAATTAGAATTCAAACTCGGCTCTCCGATTTCTTGTTTCTAGAACCTGCACCACAACGTACATCCTTATCAATGTTCTCTCTTCACCTCGATAACGAGCACTTAGCGATAAAGGACCTGCTTGAGAAGTACATTTTAACAGTAAAACCACTGAAAAAAAAAAACAACCTTGGCGCTAAACATTATCAAAATTAAACACTATATATATATATATATATATATATATATATATATATATTCATTTACAAAGCAAAAGTACATGACTTAAATGCTCAAAACAAGACATATTTGAGATCAACCAAAAATACTTTTAAGACAAGATGGTTCAATCACAGGTCTACATTTAAACTAGAAAACTTTTAAAAAAATGTACGAAATTGGCTAGCCACGTGTGGAAATTGAAATTGAAATATGGAAAGAACATAACTTGGAGTATATTGAAAACAGCCAAGCCTTCAACGGTGGCAAAATATGTAGACTGTGCCAGAAAGAAAAGTTAGAGATTATGCTATTCCCAAACAAAAACGAACAACTGAATGAAAGAACGGAAATTATCACTAAGTGTAACCATATGGATGAAAACGTTATAACTTCTAATTTTGAAATTGCGCGTTCAATATATATATATATATATATATATATATATATATATATATATATATATATACCCGCTACGTGTGCGTTGTTAACAAAAACAAAACAAAACAAAAAAAAACAAAAATGGAAAGAATCAGTTATTTCAAATACTTTTTTTAAAAATCGTATCACCCCGAGCAAGGCGGTAACGCCACTGATGTGCAGGGGTTCTATGTAATAGTGAAAAGATTGGAAAAGAGAAAGCCGGAAACTACATCCTAAACAGGGAACAAGGGATGAGCCTCTTAACTTGTTCAATAGACGTGGGTGGAGTGTGAACCGGGCGATAGATAGATCCGTCTACTCCAATTGAAAAGAAAAAAAACAAAGTGAGAAGATTGGAAAAGAGAAAGCCGGAAACCACATCCTAAACAGGGAACAAGGGATGAGCCCCTTAACCTGTTCAACAGACGTGGGTGGAGTGTTAATCGGGCGATAGATAGATCTATCTACTCCAATTAGATAGATCTATCTACTCCAATTAGAACTAGGTTTCTACCAATACGATGGTAGAAACCTAGTTCGCGTTATAACTCGTTTACAAATGAAATATATATAATATGTGTGTGTGTGTGTTTGTGTGTTATGCGTAATTGTGTAATTGTGTAACAATCCTTCTTTTATAGACGTCGTAACCGTGTTCATAGTTGATATATATTTTAGGTTTTGTAACTTTTTCTAATACTTTGTTCCCGACATGAGACATATAGTAGTTAGAGAAGCAGGGTCCGAGTGGATTTCCCATGCTCACACCGTTAGTTTGAGTATGAATATCACAATTAAGGTTGTAGAAAGGGACTTTAATTGTCCACACGTGCGCTCTAATTTTCCAAGAATATTAGTTCTGATAAATGGAGGCGAATTCGAATTCTGAGAAAATGGTTAAAAACTGTTGATAGTTTCAGAGTAACGATCGAGAAGGCAAATGTGAGCCCACCAGGGGACAAAACACGTTGGTAAGGCTTTTAATATCTACGGCGTCAATATTAGATAATTAGCCTTGAATTTTTATAAATCATACCTGTGATACCAATGCTGATATCTAATCAACACTTGTACAGCTTCCAATTTCCTGGAGATGCGGAATAAGTTGCTTTTTTTTTAATATATATTTCCTATTACTTTATTCAAAAACTTTACAGATATTGAAGACTTTTAGAATTAAGAAAATAAAGTATATTTCTTCTTCATTCAAAACTGTTTTGCATTACTTTTGTTTCTGTGACGTCAAAGCAAGGTCAAGGGTTGACTTTTTTTTCTTATTTAGAGCGCAGTTTCCATTACAAGCACTTCTCTCTAGTGTTTTAATGATTTTATTACAAAATAAAAACAAATAAATTTCATGAAGGCCCTCAACTTTATGACGTCACGATATACGCAGACACCGTCTAAAAGTTTCCCAAAACAAAAGTAAGTCTGGCGCAAGGTCCCAGTAATGTGGTAGAAGATGAGAATCGTCCTTGCAACATCAGTCTGCGAGACAGGCATCAATAGAATTATTAGGTCACTCCAGATTTTTAAAAGAAATGATGTATTTCATACAATTTTTAGTATTTATTGCCAAGTGGATAATTCTAAATGAAAATCGAATGGTCCTTTTGTTATTATTACTTGGCAAAATTTTACAAGGCCTAGAAGCAAAGATAAACTCGTCTGAATCACCCTAAATTTTCTTCATTCTTTCATTGATAAAACTGCAATTTAGGTAATTATTAAATATTTATAAATTCATTTGATGCACAGTTATTGTGCCATATTAACAAAAGAACCATTCTATTTTCATTTGCAATTATTCACTTGGCAATAAATACTAAAAAATAGTATGAAATACATAATTTTTTTTAAACACTGGGGTGGCTTAATAATTATGGCCGGTAGTGTATATATATATATATATATATATATATATATATATATATATATATAATAAAAATTAATTAAGATCCGTTATATTCATAATTTAAAGTGCTCGATATGAGGAATAGAGCGTATGTACATGTAGATGTAAAAGTGGACACTGAAGTCAACACCCAGCGGTGACAGTCTAATTCAATTTTAAACGTCAATCGTCAATCTATGTGCGTTGTGTTTTAGCTCGACTATCTATATATGCTGGCCGGTTATTCATTATGGGTAGGTCTATTGAGTCTATGCGGATATGTGTTGTGATGTAGTGGATATCGGTTTGGAATGAGAAATCGGGGAGCCGAGTTCGAATTCCAGTTGAATTCCTTGCACTCACTTACGCACAAATACCCTTGGGAGATGTATTAATCCGTCTGTTCCCTCCAGTTATGGGTTAAATAACAGGGCAGATTGTGTTCTATAGCCTTGGTTGGCAACCAGTCTACCGCAGAATTTAATGGCAACCTACTGCGGAATAATCTTCTGCCCAGTCTGTCATGTCTCTTTCGAGACATGATAGCCCAAAGCGTGTATCACGTATGGCACTGAATTGACTGACTATTTGGGTAAGCAGTAATATTTCAAATTATTCTTGACGCTATTGAGAGGGAATAATTATAGATCCGAATGCAGTTTTGTAGCTGTTTGCTAATGTTCTTGCCTAACATTATTATCGATTGCTTTGTTATTTGCTGTTAATTGTTAATATTAAGCTTACTTGTGTTTATGTACGTTTTTCGTAGTTTATCAATTTGTTTTTTTATTTATTTAATTTATTTATTGATTTATATTAATTTATTATAATAGTTTACTTTTTTTTTATATATATTCTTGATTATTCAGTTATGGTTAGGATTTAAAAATCTATAAATTATCATATTTGTAATATGCTTAATAAAATAAGAGATTCGTCTTCTGGGCATGTTATAACATTAAAACAATTTGGAAGTGATATATATATATATATAGTTTGCCAAAACCTGCTTGCCATCTACATATATTACTCATCCACATACAAACCTGTTTCGCAGCTCATCAGTATGGCTACACAAATCCACTTATTTCTGACGGGATCGAAATTCGACCGTTTTGGTTTCAGTCGGAATCGCTACTCCCTAAGCCATGGACGCATGGAAACGGAGGAAGAAAATTTTAGCGGTGTATACACACGCCAGTCACCGAAAGAACTCAATTCATTGCTCTTATATATATATATATATATATGTGTGTGTGTGCGTGTGAGAGCGTAAATAGTCATATATATAAGGAGAAATATGACATTCATATCGGAATTTCGGCGGATTTAGGTGATTCTCTTTCAATTCCCAATATTTTCAGAAAAGTGCTCTTTGATACTTTAAATTAAGTTTAGCGAAGGAGTGTCTGTGAATATAAACCCATTGCTTGCAAATTCCCGCCATAATTCCGGTATAAATGTTATATTTCTCCTTATATATATAACTATTTACGCTCTCACACCTTGATTGAGCACTCTGGAGAAATGGGGGACTTTGAAAAACAATGGCTACTCTGGCATGTCCGCATCGCTCATTCAGTAATGAATTAGAGTACTCTGGCTATTGGGCGTGTATAATGATAATATACGCACTAAAAAGTCTGCCTTCTTCTACCGAGCGCCCATAGCCCAGAGGTAGAATTGCCGACTGACACCAATTCAGTCGGGTTTCAATCCTGGGTTAAAAGCAATCGGAGTCTAACCATACTGATGAGCAGTGATACAGCGAAACAGATCTGTCTGTGGATGACCATATATATATATATATATATATATATATATATATATATATGCTTTCTGGTTGTTTTACAATAAAATTCTTTTTTTATACTTTCATACTGTTTTGACCTCAGTTTAGGGGTTAATTACTTGCGCATAGTTGTGACCCTAACAGGATGTTTTGCCACCCTGAGTCAGGACGACGTTGGGAACAACAGTAATTAAGTGGTGGTTTCTCGCTTCTCAAACCTCCCGATCAGACTCCTTGCTGCCGAATGTAGTTTATCGTCATAACAAGGACAACACGTTGTAGAATTACACAATAAAACATTAAGAAAAATATGTATAAATCAATGGAATATTTAAGGAACTCAAACTTAAAATATCGGCTTTGAAACGATGCAGTTGGAAACAGCGTAGCAATTATACGAGGGGTACTGATCCAGGAAATTATTCCTCTCAAAATACTGTTGTTTGGTCATTCAGTTATATTTTTGGAACTGCGTCAGGCCAAGAGCTTTTCAGTGGCCTCAGAAATGTATTATCCGGTGCCCCTGCTATTTACCTTAAGCTCCTTGATAAAATACTAAGAAGAATCAGCAATATTGTCGGTCTTGCTCAGGTGTCTCGGCGTAAGGTTGCATCTCTGGTTTTTCTACATATGCTTTCATGGTAATCCGCTATGGTACCTAGACTTCATGAATTTCAGCATAATACCAGACGCTTACTACTGGCGTTGAGATCTCATCAATTTACAGCTGAGTTGGCTAAATGTAACCATAAGTTCAATACTAACAGTTTTCTTCCTCGCAATTTTCGTTAGTAGAACTCACTTCCAGCTCCATTCTTCCGAGCCAAATTTGATCGCCAATATTTTAAATGCAATGTCAATCGCTATCGACTGACTCATTACTAAAGTTTCTATGCCTAATTAATTAAGTAACCCCTTGTGGCTTAATGATTTTACTGCCTTGCTTGGGGTGAAATCGATTTACATATAGTCATCCGCAGACAGATCTGTTTCGCTGTATTACAGCTAATCAGTTCGGTTAGACATCTGATTGCTTCTAGCCAGGATTGAAACCCGACCGTATTGGGATCACTCGGCGATTCTACCTCTGAAGTATGGGCGCCCGGTAGAGGAAGGCGGAATTTAGCGTGTTATATACAATGTAAACACACGCCAGTAGCCGAGAGTGTTCAAATTAATTATATATTCATATATATATATATATATATATATATATATATATATATATATATAAAACACATCACTCAATAAGTCTCGGGCTTGACATATAGATGACAGCACTAATAAAAAATCCATATAATTTTTATGATGTACTAACCTTCCAATGTCACGTGCCAAAATTTGGGCCCAATCGGATTATTAGTTTACAAATTACAGTTATTTAAGCGAAGCTACTGTTACAAATTTTCAAAAAAAAAAAAAAAATGGAAAAATCTGAATTTAGTGTGTTGATAAACCTTCGCTTTCTAATAGGACAAAACACTGTTCAAGCAAAGTAATGGCTTGATAAGTGTTATTCGGACTCTACTACGTCGGAAACAACGGTTAAGAGGTGGTATACTGACTTTAAACGCGGTCGTACAGACACAAGTGATGCTGAACGAGCAAGTCGCCCAAAATCGGCATTTGTCCTGGAAAAAAAAATCCACAAACTCTTTTAACCGATCGTAAATTGAAACTGCGTGAAATAGCAGAGGAGCTGAACATATCAGTAAACAGTGTATTCACCATTTTGCAGGAACATTTTTCAATGAGAAAGCTGTGTTCATAGTGGCTGCCGAGTTTGCTCACAGTCGATAAAAAACGACGCGTCCACGATCCAGAGCAACTTCTGCAGCTGTTCCAACGCAACAAGAAGTTTTTGCGTAAATAATTGACAACGGATCAAACATGGATCCACCTCTTTACTCCTGTATCAAACCAGCAGTCAGCTGAGTGAACAGCAGCAGGTGAAAGCCATCCAAAGCGCTCAAAGATGCAAACATCAGCAGGCAAGGTTTTGGCCTCCGAATTTTGGGATGCGCAAGGTATTTTGTTCATCGATTACCTTAAGAAAGGAAGAACTATCAATAGCGAATATTATATAGCATTATTGGTGCGTTTGAAGGAAGAAATCGTCAAAAAATAGCCACAAATAAAGAAGAAAAAAATGACTTTAATTAAGAGAAAGCACTGTATCACAAGTCGATCAGAACGATGGCAAAAGGATATGAATTGCACTTCGATTGCTTCCGCATCCACTCTATTCTCCAGATCTGGCCCCCAACGACTACTGACAGTTTGCAGACCCCGAAAGAATGCTCCAGGGGAAGAGATTTAGCTCCAATGAAGAAATAATATCGGAAACTGTGGCGTATTTTGAGGCCAGAGACAAATCGTTCTACAAAAAATGCATCAAATTGTTAGAGAAGAGTCGAAATCAGTATATCACCCTAGAAGGAGACTATGTTGGTTGATGAATAAAGTTGAATTTTGCCTAAAAGTTGTTGTTTTATTAGTTAGGCCGAGGATTTATTGAGTGATGTGTTATATATATATATATATATATATATATATGTGTGTGTGTGTGTGTGTGTGTGTGTGTGTGTGTGTGTGTGGCGCAAACGACAAATGAAGACCTATTATAAATACAGAGGTACTCAAATGAATCCACGTGTGTCTCCCGAGCCCTGCAAGAGTTTTGCAAACTTTTAGACAGATGGGATATATGCTTGATCCATTTCGCTCGAGTGGTTGAGGACAAATTGCCACATGTTTCCACGAGTGGACAGCAAGGCCTGCTTTACTGCGTACGATAAAGCCACAGTGTCAGCTAAAAAGGCTATCGTTGTAGGGATTGTTATACTGGTAACTTTCTTTCATATTTGTACACAGTCTACCCCAATGTCCCGGTCGTCCTCACTTAAAGCATTGTATAGATGAGAAGCAGAAAGGCGCCAATTTCTTATTTCTGGTGCTTTACTTACCCAGAAAGAAAAGTGGATGATGCATCGCTTCAGATTATCTTTGAGTTTGTCTTTGAAGCGCAAGAATGGCCCTCCAATTCACCTGCTTGTTAGAAGCTGGCCAAAAAGAGGTTGTTTTGGAAGTCTGCTATCGCTCTTACGAGAAAGGTATCCTGTCCAATTGAACTAGATTTTTTTTATTAGGATGGCTTCAATACCTGTCATGTTTTATTTAATCAGAACTTCACCGTTTCCAATGTGATCAGAGGGTTTTCTGTTGCATATCGTACGTAATCAACGCACGTCGAAAACATCAAGTTGATTTATGAATCGTTGGTACAGAGTCCAAGATTCTACACCAGAGAGTAAGGATGTCAGTATTAGTGAATTGTCCGCATTAATTTTCAAGTTTATCGAAACATCGCTAGAATTCCAAAGCCTGTCGTAAAGGTTACCGAAGACAGAACAAGCATTTTTAACCCTGCAGTAAATTTTTTGTCCATCTTAGCATCTTTGGATACAATGGAGAAAAGATAGTAGAAAGCGGAAACAATTTCCAAGACTTTTTCCTGAACATAAACAGTGGGGTTTGGGCACCTCGAGGTGGTGTAATGGTTAGCAAGCTTGTCTCGCTGAAACCATTGCAAATGAGTAGTGAGTTCGATCCTCACGGGGTGCCCCGAACTTTCGGCCTTGTAAACTGCGCTTAGAAAATCACCATAAAAAATATGATTGACATCAAAAGCAGTGACGGACAAAAGTATGATCGACATCAAAGGCAGAAAACACAAAGCAGTGACCGACAAAAGTGTGACTGACATCAAAGGCACCTGGTTTGAAAGGCGATAGATGATTTACAGATGTGCCTGGTCATAGATGACACAAGTAAACGAGAACCCGAGATGGCAAAATTGCGTGAATATTCCAGTTAATTTAAATTCAGTGTTGTTCTGGCCGAAGTTAAAACACTGAGATAATGCGGAGGGAAAAAGACAACTCCAGGAAGTTAACTACTCCCGACAACACTCGTTTGTCAGTTGTTTCATGTTTTTTTTTTAATCTCTACAATAAATAGAGTCGCTGATAGCCTCTCAAGAAAAGACCTCTGTGATAAGTTGTTGATAAGATTGCCGTCAACACTCGAATCCATGTTTAAACATTTGAGAAATATTCTGCCCAGCGTTCGGGGATTTTTTTTTGGGGGGGTGGAGAATGGGACGTCTCGACGTAACCCATTCGGCATAGCCATTTCGGTGGGATTTTTTTCGGCGGAGGGACGTTTTGGCGTCCGATTAGTAACTAAGAAGTCACCTTGTTCGGCTTTTTTTTTAATCGTATCACCCCGAGCAAGGCGGTAACGCCACTGATGTGCAGGGGGGCTACGTAATAGTGAGAATATTTGAAAAGAGAAAGCCGGAAACCACATCCTAAACAGGGAACAAGGGATGAGCCTCTTAACCTGTTCAATAGACGTGGGTGGAGTGTGAACCGGGCGATAGATAGATCTATGTTGTCGTTCATTCGTTCTCTCATTCTTAAAAGTCAAATTAGATATTCTATTCGTAATAGTTTCAATTGTCAAATATTCAAATTAGCCTAAAGTTAAAAATTTGCATAGAATTTGAAGCTTGGTTAAATTTAAATTTTTTCAGTTTATTAAACCCCTTCATTCGTCATTTTGACAATAAAAGGGAACACTATACCTCATTAATACACTTTGCCAAGATTGCAGTTCAAGAATGAAACAGAAGAAAAACAAGAAAATACTGAAGATAAAATAATAGACTGGGTGGAAACGTATGTTCTTCCTCTAAATAGAATCAAAATAGAAACAAAGCAAGACCCAATATTAAGCAGAATATTAGAGAGAATAAAAAATAATATATGGAGCAATTGTTTGATGGCAGAGTAACCCTTTAAGGAAGCTAAACACAAACTAACTATAGAGAATGGCATAATATGCAATGGAGATGTTATAGTAGCCCCACAAATACTGAGAATAGACATATTAAAAGAAGTACATGATGACGTATTTAGCAGCAAATAATTTATTAAACGCCATCATTCGAAATGGCAGCAAATGATTTATTACAGCGTGGAAGAAACAAAGTGATATACGATGGAGACCTTTTGTTTTTGAAGCAACGAATAAAAGTGAATCTGAATTAAAAGTCTGGAGATGTGGACAGCAAGCTTAATGTAAAGTGAGATTGCATATTGCATATATTTCTATGATACGGCTTTTGTAAATCATGTTTTTATTTTACGTCATTTCATCAGTTTAAAAAAAAAGGTGTAACATTTGATTTAAAAAATGAATGACAAATTTTCATTTTCTTTGCAAAAAATATTAATCCATTTTTAAAGATGCTGATGTCGAAATGTTCCGACGCCTAATCGTCTATGCCGAATTCAGCAACGTTGAATGGGCTACGTCAAAAATGTAGAGAACGCAAGCTAAGGGCGTTTGTCTATATATGTGAACTTTTGTCTATATATGTGAAAGAGACGGATTGGCATCGAATTAATAACTAAGAAGTCACTTTGTTCGGCTTGTTGTCGTTAGCGCTCTCTCTCTCTCTCTCTCTCTCTCTCTCTCTCTCACTCTTTCTCACACACACAGATACACACACATTTTTAATAGTCAAATTAGATATTCTATTCGTAATAGTTTTAATTATCAAATATTCAAATTAGCCTAAACTTAGAAATTTGCATGGTTAAACTTAAAATTTTTCAGTTTATTAAATCCCATCATTTGAAATGGCAGTAAATAATTTATTAAACTTATCATTTAGTGTCATATACAAATAATTTATTAAACCCCATCATTTGAAATGGCAGCAAATAATTTATTCAACCCCATCATTTGAAATGGCAGCAAATAATTTATTAAACCCCATCATTTGAAATGGCAGCAAATAATTTATTCAACCCCATCATTTGAAATGGCAGCAAATAATTTATTAAACCCCATCATTTGAAATGGCAGCAAATAATTTATTAAACACCACCATTTGAAATGGCAGCAAATAATTTATTCAACCCCATCATTTGAAATGGCAGCAAATAATTTATTAAACACCATCACTTGAAATGGCAGCAAATAATTTATTAAACACCATCATTTGAAATGGCAAATAATTTATTAAACACCATCATTTGAAAATGGCAGCAACAATTTATTAAACCCCATCATTTGAAATGGTAGCAAATAATTTATTAAACCCCATCATTTGAAATGGCAGCAAATAATTTATTAAACCCCATCATTTGAAAATGGCAGCAAATAATTTATTCAACCCCATCATTTGAAATGGCAGCAAATAATTTATTAAACCCCTATCATTTGAAATGGCAGCAAATAATTTATTAAACACCATCATTTGAAATGGCAGCAAATAATTTATTCAACCCCATCATTCGAAATGGCAGCAAACAATTTATTAAACACCATCATTTGAAATGGCAGCAAATAATTTATTCAACCCCATCATTTGAAATGGCAGCAAATAATTTATTCAACCCCATCATTTGAAATGGCAGCAAATAATTTATTAAACCCCATCATTTGAAATGGCAGCAAATAATTTATTAAAATACCATCATTTGAAATGGCAGCAAATAATTTATTCAACCCCATCATTCGAAATGGCAGCAAATAATTTATTAAACCCCATCATTTGAAATGGCAGCAAATAATTTATTAAACCCCATCATTTGAAATGGTAGCAAATAATTTATTAAACACCATCATTTGAAATGGCAGCAACAATTTATTCAACTCATCATTTGAAAAAATGGCAGCAAATAATTTATTCAACCCCATCATTTGAAATGGCAGCAACAATTTATTAAACCCCATCATTTGAAATGGCAGCAAATAATTTATTAAACCCCATCATTTGAAATGGCAGCAACAATTTATTCAACCCCATCATTTGAAATGGCAGCAAATAATTTATTAAACCCCATCATTTGAAATGGCAGCAAATAATTTATTCAACCCCATCATTTGAAATGGCAGCAAATAATTTATTAAACCCCATCATTTGAAATGGCAGCAAATAATTTATTCAACCCCATCATTTGAAATGGCAGCAAACAATTTATTAAACCCCATCATTTGAAATGGTAGCAAATAATTTATTAAACACCATCATTTGAAATGGCAGCAAATAATTTATTCAACCCCATCATTTGAAATGGCAGCAAATAATATATTACACCCCATCATTCGAAATGGCAGCAAATAATTTATTAAACACAATCATTTGAAATGGCAGTAAATACTATTAAACACCATCATTTGAAATGGCAGCAAATAATTTATTCAACCCCATCATTTGAAATGGCAGCAAATAATTTATTAAACCCTATCATTTGAAATGGCAGCAATAATTTATTAAACACCATCATTTGAAATGGCAGCAAATAATTTATTCAACCCCATCATTTGAAATGGCAGCAAATAATTTATTAAACCCCATCATTTGAAATGGCAGCAACAATTTATTAAACCCCATCATTTGAAATGGTAGTAAATAATTTATTAAACCCCATCATTTGAAATGGCAGCAAATAATTTATTAAACCCCATCATTTGAAATGGCAGCAAATAATTTATTAAACCCCATCATTTGAAATGGCAGCAAATAATTTATTCAACCCCATCATTTGAAATGGCAGCAAATAATTTATTAAACCCCATCATTTGAAATGGCAGCAAATAATTTATTCAACCCCATCATTTGAAATGGCAGCAAATAATTTATTAAACCCCATCATTTAAAATGGCAGCAAATAATTTATTAAACCCCATCATTTGAAATGGCAGCAAATAATTTATTCAACCCCATCATTTGAAATGGCAGCAAATAATTTATTCAACCCCATCATTTGAAATGGCAGCAAATAATTTATTAAACCCCATCATTTGAAATGGCAGCAAATAATTTATTAAACCCCATCATTTGAAATGGCAGCAAATAATTTATTAAACCCCATCATTTGAAATGGCAGCAAATAATTTATTAAACCCCATCATTTGAAATGGCAGCAAATAATTTATTCAACCCCATCATTTGAAATGGCAGCAAATAATTTATTAAAACCCATCATTTGAAATGGCAGCAAATAATTTATTCAACCCCATCATTTGAAATGGCAGCAAATAATTTATTAAACCCCATCATTTGAAATGGTAGCAAAGAATTTATTAAACACCATCATTTGAAATGGCAGCAAATAATTTATTCAACCCCATCATTTGAAATGGCAGCAAATAATTTATTAAACCCCATCATTCGAAATGGCAGCAAATAATTTATTAAACACCATCATTTGAAATGGCAGCAAATAATTTATTAAACCCCATCATTTGAAATGGCAGCAAATAATTTATTAAACCCCATCATTTGAAATGGCAGCAAATAATTTATTCAACCCCATCATTTGAAATGGCAGCAAATAATTTATTAAACCCCATCATTTGAAATGGCAGCAAATAATTTATTCAACCCCATCATTTGAAATGGCAGCAAATAATTTATTAAACCCCATCATTTGAAATGGTAGCAAATAATTTATTAAACACCATCATTTGAAATGGCAGCAAATAATATATTCAACCCCATCATTTGAAATGGCAGCAAATAATTTATTAAACCCCATCATTTGAAATGGTAGCAAATAATTTATTAAACACCATCATTTGAAATGGCAGCAAATAATTTATTCAACCCCATCATTTGAAAATGGCAGCAAATAATTTATTAAACCCCATCATTCGAAATGGCAGCAAATAATTTATTAAACACCATCATTTGAAATGGCAGCAAATAATTTATTAAACCCCATCATTTGAAATGGCAGCAAATAATATATTAAACCCCATCATTTGAAATGGCAGCAAATAATTTATTCAACCCCATCATTTGAAATGGCAGCAAATAATTTATTAAACCCCATCATTTGAAATGGCAGCAAATAATTTATTCAACCCCATCATTTGAAATGGCAGCAAATAATTTATTAAACCCCATCATTTGAAATGGTAGCAAATAATTTATTAAACACCATCATTTGAAATGGCAGCAAATAATATATTCAACCCCATCATTTGAAATGGCAGCAAATAATTTATTAAACCCCATCATTTGAAATGGTAGCAAATAATTTATTAAACACCATCATTTGAAATGGCAGCAAATAATTTATTCAACCCCAACATTTGAAATGGCAGCAAATAATTTATTAAACCCCATCATTCGAAATGGCAGCAAATAATTTATTAAACACCATCATTTGAAATGGCAGCAAATAATTTATTAAACCCCATCATTTGAAATGGTAGCAAATAATTTATTAAACCCCATCATTCGAAATGGCAGCAAATAATTTATTAAACACCATCATTTGAAATGGCAGCAAATAATTTATTAAACCCCATCATTCGAAATGGCAGCAAATAATTTATTAAACCCCATCATTTGAAATGGCAGCAAATAATTTATTAAACCCCATCATTTGAAATGGCAGCAAATAATTTATTAAACCCCATCATTTCAAATGGTAGCAAATAATTTATTAAACCCCATCATTTGAAATGGCAGCAAATAATTTATTAAACCCCATCATTCGAAATGGCAGCAAATAATTTATTCAACCCCATCATTTGAAATGGTAGCAAATAATTTGTTAAACCCCATCATTTGAAATGGCAGCAAATAATTTATTAAACCCCATCATTTGAAATGGCAGCAAATAATTTATTAAACCCCATCATTCGAAATGGCAGCAAATAATTTATTAAACCCCATCATTCGAAATGGCAGCAAATAATTTATTAAACACCATCATTTGAAATGGCAGCAAATAATTTATTAAAACCCATCATTTGAAATGGCAGCAAATAATTTATTAAACCCCATCATTTGAAATGGTAGCAAATAATTTATTAAACCCCATCATTCGAAATGGCAGCAAATAATTTATTAAACACCATCATTTGAAATGGCAGCAAATAATTTATTAAACCCCATCATTTGAAATGGTAGCAAATAATTTATTAAACCACATCATTCGAAATGGCAGCAAATAATTTATTAAACACCATCATTTGAAATGGCAGCAAATAATTTATTAAACCCCATCATTTGAAATGGCAGCAAATAATTTATTAAACCCCATCATTTGAAATGGTAGCAAATAATTTATTAAACACCATCATTTGAAATGGTAGCAAATAATTTATTAAACCCCATCATTTGAAATGGTAGCAAATAATTTATTAAACACCATCATTTGAAATGGCAGCAAATAATTTATTCAACCCCATCATTTGAAATGGCAGCAAATAATTTATTAAACCCCATCATTCGAAATGGCAGCAAATAATTTATTAAACACCATCATTTGAAATGGCAGCAAATAATTTATTAAACCCCATCATTTGAAATGGTAGCAAATAATTTATTAAACCCCATCATTCGAAATGGCAGCAAATAATTTATTAAACCCCATCATTTGAAATGGCAGCAAATAATTTATTAAACCCCATCATTTGAAATGGCAGCAAATGATTTATTAAACCCCATCATTTGAAATGGCAGCAAATAATTTATTAAACACCATCATTTGAAATGGCAGCAAATAATTTATTCAACCCCATCATTCGAAATGGCAGCAAATAATTTATTAAACACCATCATTTGAAATGGCAGCAAATAATTTATTAAACCCCATCATTTGAAATGGTAGCAAATAATTTATTAAACACCATCATTTGAAATGGCAGCAAATAATTTATTCAACCCCATCATTTGAAATGGCAGCAAATAATTTATTCAACCCCATCATTTGAAATGGCAGCAAATAATTTATTAAACCCCATCATTTGAAATGGCAGCAAATAATTTATTAAACCCCATCATTTGAAATGACAGCAAATAATTTATTCAACCCCATCATTTGAAATGGCAGCAAATAATTTATTAAACCCCATCATTTGAAATGGCAGCAAATAATTTATTCAACCCCATCATTTGAAATGGCAGCAAATAATTTATTAAACCCCATCATTTGAAATGGCAGCAAATAATTTATTCAACCCCATCATTTGAAATGGCAGCAAATAATTTATTAAACCCCATCATTCGAAATGGTAGCAAATAATTTATTAAACACCATCATTTGAAATGGCAGCAAATAATTTATTCAACCCCATCATTTGAAATGGCAGCAAATAATATATTAAACCCCATCATTCGAAATGGCAGCAAATAATTTATTAAACCCCATCATTTGAAATGGCAGCAAATAATTTATTAAACCCCATCATTTGAAATGGTAGCAAATAATTTATTAAACCCCATCATTTGAAATGGCAGCAAATAATTTATTAAACCCCATCATTTGAAATGGCAGCAAATAATTTATTAAACCCCATCATTTGAAATGGCAGCAAATAATTTATTCAACCCCATCATTTGAAATGGCAGCAAATAATTTATTAAACCCCATCATTTGAAATGGCAGCAAATAATTTATTCAACCCCATCATTTGAAATGGCAGCAAATAATTTATTAAACCCCATCATTTAAAATGGCAGCAAATAATTTATTAAACCCCATCATTTGAAATGGCAGCAAATAATTTATTCAACCCCATCATTTGAAATGGCAGCAAATAATTTATTCAACCCCATCATTTGAAATGGCAGCAAATAATTTATTAAACCCCATCATTTGAAATGGCAGCAAATAATTTATTAAACCCCATCATTTGAAATGGCAGCAAATAATTTATTAAACCCCATCATTTGAAATGGCAGCAAATAATTTATTAAACCCCATCATTTGAAATGGCAGCAAATAATTTATTCAACGGCATCATTTGAAATGGCAGCAAATAATTTATTAAACCCCATCATTTGAAATGGCAGCAAATAATTTATTCAACCCCATCATTTGAAATGGCAGCAAATAATTTATTAAACCCCATCATTTGAAATGGTAGCAAAGAATTTATTAAACACCATCATTTGAAATGGCAGCAAATAATTTATTCAACCCCATCATTTGAAATGGCAGCAAATAATTTATTAAACCCCATCATTCGAAATGGCAGTAACAATTTGTTAAACACCATCATTTGAAATGGCAGCAAATAATTTATTCAACCCCATCATTCGAAATGGCAGCAAATAATTTATTAAACCCCATCATTTGAAATGGCAGCAAATAATTTATTAAACACCATCATTTGAAATGGCAGCAAATAATTTATTCAACCCCATCATTCGAAATGGCAGCAACAATTCATTCAACCCCATCATTTGAAATGGCAGCAAATAATTCATTAAACACCATCATTTGAAATGGCAGCAAATAATTTATTAAACACCATCATTTGAAATGGCAGCAAATAATTTATTAAACCCCATCATTTGAAATGGCAGCAAATAATTTATTAAACACCATCATTTGAAATGGCAGCAAATAATTTATTCAACCCCATCATTCGAAATGGCAAGTAAATAATTTATTAAACACCATCATTTGAAATGGCAGCAAATAATTTATTCAACCCCATCATTTGAAATGGCAGCAAAGAATTTATTAAACCCCATCATTTGAAATGGTAGCAAATAATTTATTAAACACCATCATTTGAAATGGCAGCAACAAATAATTTATTCAACCCCATCATTCGAAATGGCAGCAAATAATTTATTAAACACCATCATTTGAAATGGCAGCAAATAATTTATTCAACCCCATCATTTGAAATGGCAGCAAATAATTTATTAAACCCCATCATTTGAAATGGCAGCAAATAATTTATTAAACACCATCATTTGAAATGGCAGCAAATAATTTATTAAACACCATCATTTGAAATGGCAGCAAATAATTTATTCAACCCCATCATTCGAAATGGCAGCAAATAATTTATTAAACACCATCATTTGAAATGGCAGCAAATAATTTATTAAACACCATCATTTGAAATGGTAGCAAATAATTTATTCAACCCCATCATTCGAAATGGCAGCAAATAATTCATTAAACACCATCATTTGAAATGGCAGCAAATAATTTATTAAACACCATCATTTGAAATGGCAGCAAATAATTTATTAAACCCCATCATTTGAAATGGCAGCAAATAATTTATTAAACACCATCATTTGAAATGGCAGCAAATAATTTATTAAACCCCATCATTCGAAATGGCAGCAAATAATTTATTAAACCTCATCATTCGAAATGGCAGCAAATAATTTATTAAACCCCATCATTTGAAATGGTAGCAAATAATTTATTAAACCCCATCATTTGAAATGGTAGCAAATAATTTATTCAACCCCATCATTTGAAATGGCAGCAAATAATTTATTAAACACCATCATTTGAAATGGCAGCAAATAATTTATTAAACACCATCATTTGAAATGGCATCAAATAATTTATTTAATCCCATCATTTGAAATGGCAGCAAATAATTTATTAAACCCCATCATTTGAAATGGTAGCAAATAATTTATTAAACCCCATCATTTGAAATGGTAGCAAATAATTTATTCAACCCCATCATTTGAAATGGCAGCAAATAATTTATTAAACACCATCATTTGAAATGGCAGCAAATAATTTATTAAACCCCATCATTTGAAATGGTAGCAAATAATTTATTAAATCCCATCATTTGAAATGGCAGCACATAATTTATTCAACACCATCATTTGAAATGGTAGCAAATAATTTATTAAACCCCATCATTTGAAATGGTAGCAAATAATTTATTGAACCCCATCATTTGAAATGGCAGCAAATAATTTATTAAACCCCTTCATTTGAAATGGTAGCAAATAATTTATTAAACCCCATCATTTGAAATGGCAGCAAATAATTTATTAAACCCCATCATTTGAAATGGTAGCAAATAATTTATTAAACCCCATCATTTGAAATGGCAGCAAATAATTTATTAAACACCATCATTTGAAATGGCAGCAAATAATTTATTAAACCCCATCATTTGAAATGGCAGCAAATAATTTATTAAACCCCATCATTTGAAATGGTAGCAAATAATCTATTAAACCCCATCATTTGAAATGGTAGCAAATAATTTATTCAACCCCATCATTTGAAATGGCAGCAAATAATTTATTAAACACCATCATTTGAAATGGCAGCAAATAATTTATTAAACACCATCATTTGAAATGGCAGCAAATAATTTATTCAACCCCATCATTCGAAATGGCAGCAAATAATTCATTAAACACCATCATTTGAAATGGCAGCAAATAATTTATTAAACACCATAATTTGAAATGGCAGCAAATAATTTATTAAACCCCATCATTTGAAATGGCAGCAAATAATTTATTAAACCCAATCATTTGAAATGGTAGCAAATAATTTATTAAACCCCATCATTTGAAATGGTAGCAAATAATTTATTCAACCCCATCATTTGAAATGGCAGCAAATAATTTATTAAACACCATCACTTGAAATGGCAGCAAATAATTTATTAAACCCCATCATTTGAAATGGTAGCAAATAATTTATTAAATCCCATCATTTGAAATGGCAGCAAATAATTCATTAAACACCATCATTTGAAATGGCAGCAAATAATTTATTAAACCCCATCATTTGAAATGGTAGCAAATAATTTATTAAACCCCATCATTTGAAATGGCAGCAAATAATTTATTAAACCCCATCATTTGAAATGGTAGCAAATAATTTATTAAACACCATCATTTGAAATGGCAGCAAATAATTTATTCAACCCCATCATTCGAAATGGCAGCAAATAATTTATTAAACCCCATCATTTGAAATGGCAGCAAATAATTTATTAAACACCATCATTTGAAATGGTAGCAAATAATTTATTAAACACCATCATTTGAAATGGCAGCAAATAATTTATTCAACCCCATCATTTGAAATTGCAGCAAATAATTTATTCAACCCCATCATTTGAAATGGCAGCAAATAATTTATTCAACCCCATCATTTGAAATGGCAGCAAATAATTTATTCAACCCCATCATTTGAAATGGCAGCAAATAATTTATTCAACCCCATCATTTGAAATGGCAGCAAATAATTTATTCAACCCCATCATTTGAAATGGCAGCAAATAATTTATTAAACCCCATCATTTGAAATGGTAGCAAATAATTTATTAAACCCCATCATTTGAAATGGCAGCAAATAATTTATTAAACCCCATCATTTGAAATGGTAGCAAATAATTTATTAAACACCATCATTTGAAATGGCAGCAAATAATTTATTCAACCCCATCATTCGAAATGGCAGCAAATAATTTATTAAACCCCATCATTTGAAATGGCAGCAAATAATTTATTAAACACCATCATTTGAAATGGTAGCAAATAATTTATTAAACACCATCATTTGAAATGGCAGCAAATAATTTATTCAACCCCATCATTTGAAATTGCAGCAAATAATTTATTCAACCCCATCATTTGAAATGGCAGCAAATAATTTATTCAACCCCATCATTTGAAATGGCAGCAAATAATTTATTCAACCCCATCATTTGAAATGGCAGCAAATAATTTATTCAACCCCATCATTTGAAATGGCAGCAAATAATTTATTCAACCCCATCATTTGAAATGGCAGCAAATAATTTATTCAACCCCATCATTTGAAATGGCAGCAAATAATTTATTAAACCCCATCATTCGAAATGGCAGCAAATAATTCATTAAACCCCATCATTCGAAATGACAGCAGACAATTTTTTAAAGCGTGGAAGAAACAAAGTGATATACGATGGAGACCTTTTGTTTTTTGACGCAACGAATAAAAGTGAATCTGAATTAAAGGTCTGGAGATGTGAACAGCAAGTAAAGTGAGATTGCCTCTGAAGAATGGGAAAGTTATTCTCCAGTTGAATACACACAGCCATGACACTTCTGCTGCAAAAATTCAGGTTGATAAAATAAAATTAAGTGTTAAAAGAAAGAAATGCTGCAACTCTAGAGCCGCCAAATGTTTTCTGTCCGTTTTTCAATATGGCAGTGAATATTGGACAGTCTTTACAAATATTAAACAGAGAATATGGTTCTACAGAAGGTTGCTGCGAATACCATGGACCGAACAACGATGAGGTTTTGGAGATGATGGAAACAAAAAGGAAACTAATATTTAACGTCGGGAAAAGACAGCTGAAGTTCCTGGGACAAAGAACCCAATTTGCCCAGCTATTCAATCCATAGCTGGACAAAGAGCCGGATTATATTATTATATTAATAAGTAGTAATTAGTGGGGGATCAGTTTATTACTTCATAACAATAGAAAATAAATCCCCCTCTTTAAGTTCAACAGAAGCTTGAATTGTATTCGTTTTCGATTATATTAATTTGTATTAATTTTAGGGGATCAGTTTATTACTTCATAACAAGAGAAAACAGATCCCCCATTTTAAGTCCAACAGTTTTAATTGTATTTGTTTTCCATCATTTTCAGTCAGTTAAGTGCCATACGTGATACACGCTTAGGCGATCATGTCTCGAAAGAGAAATGACTGACTGGGCAGAAGGTTATCCCGCAGTAGGTTGCCATCGCTTTCTGCGGTAGACTGGTTGCCAGCCAAGGCTATAGAACCCAATCTGTCCTATTATTTAACCCATAACTGGAGGGAAGAGACGGATTAGTACCTTTCCCAAGGTTATTTGTGCGTAAGTGAATGCAATGAATTCAACTGGAATTCGAAGTTGGCATCCGATCATATTAATTTGTACTAATTCTTGGGGTCCAGTTTATTATTTTATGACAATAGAAAACGAATCCGCTACTTTATGCCCAGTAGAATCTTTAATTATGATTCCATCTATTATATTCAGTCAGTTAGTTAAGTTCCACACGTGATATACGCTTAGACGATCATGTCTCGAAAGAGACATAACTGAACGGGCAAAAAATCTTTGCGCACTAGGTTGCCATTATTTTCTGCGCTAGACTGATTGCCAACCAAGGCTACAGAATCCAGTCTGTCCTGCTATTCAATCCTATTATCCAGATCAGTCAGTTAAGTGCCATATGTAATATAAGCTTGGGTGAACATGTCTCCAAAGCGACATGATTAACTTGGCAGAAGATTTTCCCCCGGTAGGTTGCGATAGACTGGTTGCCAATCAAGGCTATAGAACCAAATCTGTTCGGCTGTTTAACCTATAACTGGAGGTAGAAAAGACGGATTAAAATCTTTCCCAAGAGCATTTGCGCGGAAGTGAATGCAACGAATTCAACTGGAGTTCGAACTTGGCTTTCCGATTTGTTGTTCTGAGCCGATATCCACTGCACATCGTGTAGCTGATCAGAATTCTTTATAGTGTTTATTGCTTGCTCAGCACAAAGCATACACTCTCCATCAAGACAAAAAAATGGGATAAACATTACTGAAAGCAGAACAAGCCTTTCTAATCCTGCACTTAATTTGTTAATCCTTCTTAGCATTTTAGATACAATGGAACCAGGATAGATAAAAAAAAGGAAACGATTTTTAAGAGTTTTCTCTCAACATAAACCTAAACTGACATTCTTCACCTCTTCTCGTCATTTTATTCAACGCCACAGGATCTCAAGAGCACAAAACATGTTGATGGTGTTTACTGAACAATCTGCATATGATTTGTCGATGGTAGTCATTGCTAGTGAAGCACAATGCACACTCTCTCTATCAAAACAGTATCCTGATGCACGGTTTGCCACATGTCAGTTGCTGAAGTGATCACAGGTTTTAAATCAGAATTTTTTTTTTCCTAGGGAGATTCCCCAAAAAGGACTAAGGAATCTCTCTCTCTCTCTCTCTCTCTCTCTCTCTCTCTCTCTCTCTCTTTCTCTCGCTCAGCGGTTTAAACGCGCGCTTTGACGCCAACCCAATTATATATATATATATATATATATATATATATATATATATATATATATATATTAATGCATATTTGAGCAGAAACCTATTTTTCGTTAATAAGACAAGGAAAATTTAATTAAATTTATTTAGTGTGTCCAGCGTGTCATCATTTCTCCATTTGGGTGGGAGTGAAAGAGTGCAAAAACATCCCATACAGCCCATTGTCCCAAGGACTTTCGGTCAATTCCTTAGCCATTTAAACTTGATTTGGTGTTGTTAGTTTTTCTTCAGGTTTTGACGGGTTGAGGTGTATTTTGAAGACTAGTAGGAGCGTTTATTCCGAGTCTTCGTGTGTTGAGCGCGGCTGGTGAATGTCTCACACACACACACACACACACACACACACACACACACACACACACACACATATATATATATATATATATATATATATTTTTTTTTTCTAAACATATACTGTTAAATATAAGAGACAATGAATGTCTATTATGTTTAATCATGAGCCGTATTTTGGCTTTAATTTCAGTTAAAAATAAAGACAAAAATTCTCCAACATTTGGATAATTTTTTATTGATTTTCTTCTAAGCTTTCGACACACATGAGCCATCTTCAGAGAGGTTATTTCTGAAATACAACAACATCCACCATCACCGACGATTTTATTTTGTGTTGACATAAAACTCCGCTTGGCAACGGCAATAGTTACCAAAAATAATAAACGCAATTCTCAAATTTGCAATATGATTTTATGACGTCACATCCCGTGATAGCGCGAAATGACAAGAAAACCATGTAGTCAAATGCAATGTAATGTGTTATGTCCGGATTTAAATGTGATTTTATTGAGTGTTGGTTGTTTAGATTTGATGTACATGGCCTCCAATATCTGCAGGTTCCTCTTACTTTGTGTATGAGTAAGGATCACCGTATTGTTGACCAAAATCTGTCTGATGATATATATATATATATATATATATATAAACTTCACACACGCATACACACACTCATATATATTTAATCTTCACAGACACATACACATAAATATACACACATTACGAGAATCATCAACCCAACTCGACCTGAAACTAGTAAAATCACCAAAATGATCCTTGAACGGATCAATAAACAAATCAAACAGAACCTTGGATCACTCCAATGGACAAACACAACTGATGTCTTGGATCACTCCAATGGACAAACACAACTGATGTCTTGGATCACTCCAATGGACAAACACAACGGATGTCTTGGATCACTCCAATGGACAAACACAACTGATGTCTTGGATCACTCCAATGGACAAACACAACGGATGTCTTGGATCACTCCAATGGACAAACACAACTGATGTCTTGGATCACTCCAATGGACAAACACAACTGATGTCTTGGATCACTCCAATGGACAAACACAACTGATGTCTTGGATCACTCCAATGGACAAACACAACTGATGTCTTGGATCACTCCAATGGACAAACACAACTGATGTCTTGGATCACTCCAATGGACAAACACAACGGATGTCTTGGATCACTCCAATGGACAAACACAACTGATGTCTTGGATCACTCCAATGGACAAACACAACTGATGTCTTGGATCACTCCAATGGACAAACACAACTGATGTCTTGGATCACTCCAATGGACAAACACAACTGATGTCTTGGATCACTCCAATGGACAAACACAACTGATGTCTTGGATCACTCCAATGGACAAACACAACTGATGTCTTGGATCACTCCAATGGACAAACACAACGGATGTCTTGGATCACTCCAATGGACAAACACAACTGATGTCTTGGATCACTCCAATGGACAAACACAACGGATGTCTTGGATCACTCCAATGGACAAACACAACTGATGTCTTGGATCACTCCAATGGACAAACACAACGGATGTCTTGGATCACTCCAATGGACAAACACAACTGATGTCTTGGATCACTCCAATGGACAAACACAACTGATGTCTTGGATCACTCCAATGGACAAACACAACTGATGTCTTGGATCACTCCAATGGACAAACACAACGGATGTCTTGGATCACTCCAATGGACAAACACAACTGATGTCTTGGATCACTCCAATGGACAAACACAACTGATGTCTTGGATCACTCCAATGGACAAACACAACTGATGTCTTGGATCACTCCAATGGACAAACACAACTGATGTCTTGGATCACTCCAATGGACAAACACAACGGATGTCTTGGATCACTCCAATGGACAAACACAACGGATGTCATAAATTGGTTTATAAGATAAAAACAATTCTTCTTTCATTCAATTTGACATAGTTGACTATTACCCGTCAATATCCAATGACCTCTTCACTTTGGCACTGGAATTCGCCACATATTATTCAGACTTAACCAAGGAGAAATATAATATAATAATGGCCGCCAAGACGTCTATCCTTATCCATAATCAAGAACAATGGATCAAAAATAACATTGCAATGGGTGCGTTAGACTCTGCAGAGTCTTCCGATCTCATTGGCTTATTTGCACTATACAATCTTACTGCACGCCATGACGTAAACACGCAAGACATAGGGTTATACCGAGAGGATGGTTTTATGTTAGTGCAAAATTCTACACATTTTAAAAAGACAAATTTAGAAGACTCATCCACATAGATTTCAAAAGTTTAAATAATCAACATTAATTTAAAAGTAGTAAACTTCCTTGGTGTAACACTTAACTTAGTAAATAATAATTACCAACCATACATAAAACCTAACGAATGTTAATTATACATCTACCCAAAGTCAAATCCCCCCCAAGTATAATCAAACATATACCCTCCTCCATAGAAGATAGAATTAGTAAAAACTCTTCCAGTGAAGAAATATCTTATAAACATAAAGGTTTTTATAATAAGGCCCTAAAAATAGTGGCTACAAAATCCAGGATATCAAGTACATAAATTATAAACATAACAGGAAAAACAGAAATAGAAAGTTCATTTGGTATACACCCCCTTTCAACCAAATGGTCCACACCAAGTTAGGGCTGAAGTTCCTCAATTTAATTAAGAAACACCTCCCTACTAACAACCCTCTAAGTAAAATTTTTAACAAAAATACACTTAAATTAAGCACAAATAACATTGAAAAAACATTACAAATCATAATCAATATATCTTAAATAAGCACGTTAATCAAAATAACAATAACTATCAAAATAATAAAGAAAACAATAACACCAACTTATGCAATTGTAGAAACCCCAATAATTGCCCATTACAAAATAGGGGTAAAATAAATTCAATTATCTATCAATGCAATATAACATCAATTGAAAACGCAACTGTTAATAAAGCCTACATCGGATCTACAAAGAATACTTTTAAGCAACGCTGGTATATGCACTTAACTTCCTTCAAAAACAACATCGAAACCAAACATCCCTTTGTGCATTTGGAAATTAAAGGACACAAATAAGACACCCAAAGTAAAATGGAAAATCCTGGAAAAAACTAGAATCTGTATCTTTGTGCCTGAGTGAAACGCTGCACATTCTAAGGTTCCTAACAATGGTGAACTATTGAACTGTAGGGATGAATTTTTTTTTTTTAATCATTTCACCCCGAGCAAGGCAGAAATGCCACTGATGAGCTGGGGGCTACATAACTGTAAAAAGATTAATTGGAAAAGAGTGAGGAGTACAAACTAGTTAGAAAGGAACAATAGAAAGCTGAGAATACGGGTGCGATGACAGATACATAGGTGGAGAGAAAGGGAAGGATATACGGGGGTGGGGAGAGAGCTAGAGTCCAGTGGTTAATAGATGAATATTGACATTGCATTTAAATTTCTGGAGGTTGTAGCCGTCAGGAAAGCAAGAATATGGGAGCGAGTTCTACAGGCGGGAAGTGCGAGAGAAGAAGCTGCAGGAGTAGAATTGTCGTCTGCATTTGGCTAACCTAATTGTGAATGGGTGAGACCCAGTTGCCAATCTGGTTGCACGAGTAAACACCTGTTGAGGAGGCACCAGTGACTTAAGTTCGTCCGAGCAGAAGCCATGAAAGTATTTATAGAACAGACAAAGGGAGGCCACATTTCGACAGTGGGGAAGTGGCTGCAGTCTAGACGCCAGATCAGTACCTATCACATTACAGACTTTCCTTTGGAGCCTGTCGAGACCACTGAGGAGAACGGCAGGGGCGCCTGACCATAAATGGCAGCAGTACTCCATGCACGGACGGATGGTTGACTTGTATATATGCAGGATGGATTCAAACGGAAAAAACACCCTGGACCGGCAAAGTGGCCCCACCTTCTTAGCAGTAGATTTAGCTATGGAATCAATATAGTGGTTTCATTTGAGGTCTGAGGAGAGGGTAAGGCCGAGGAGGCGTAGTGTGTTGCTCTCAGGGAGAATCGCTTGGTCTATGCTAATGGGAGGCAGGAGAGGTTGCCTGTGATGGTTGACAGACAACAGCTTGGTCTTAGACGCATTGAAGTTGACAAGCCACTTCTTGCCCCAATTTACCACAGAGTGTAGATCCCGTTCAAGGTCAGCAGAGAGATTATGTCTGTCCGTCAAGACGGGTTTCTTACTGGTGCGGGAGTATATTGTGGTGTCGTCTGCGTAGATGCCTACTTGGGAACTGATTTTATCTGGGAGGTCGTTGATGAAAATAAGGAAGAGCGTCGGGCCCAGGATAGAGCCCTGTGGGACACCAGCATTCGTGCTGTAGGATTAAGAGGCATGCCTATTCAAACGACCTTCATTTTGCGGTTATTTAAAAAGGATTGGATTAGGTCAAGCAGGCGACCAGTACTACCGTAACCCCGTAGCTTGCATAGGAGGCCAGAGTGCCAAACCCTGTCAAAAGCCTTGGAGATGTCCAGAGCAACTGCGCGAGCCTCGTCAGACTCATCAAGGGCCTGAAGTATGTACTCCGTTACGGTTGTTAGCAAGTCGGCCGTGGACCTGGCAAAGCGGAAGCCATGACAGTTTTATGTAAATATCGAAAATTCTTTCATTAAAATTTAATTAATCAAAAGGTGTCAGTTATAGCTCGTGCTCTAATATAAAAAAATTCAATTTACAGTTAAAATTATTTCCCTATTTGAAGTATTATGTGGCCCCACTAGATACATTACTCAGACAAAATAATCATCTCTAAAATTTAATGGACTGCTGCCATTTATGGTCAGGTGCCCCTGCCGTTCTCCTCAGTGTTCTTGACAAGCTCCAAAGGAGAGTCTGTAATGTGATAGGTACTGATCTGGCGACTCGACTGCAGCCACTTTCCCATCGTCGAAATGTGGCCTCCAGAGCTTAAGTCACTGATGCCTCCTCAACAGGTGTTTACCCGTGCAACCAGACTGGCAACTGGGTCCCACCCATTCACAGTCAGGTTAGCCAAATGCAGACGATAATTCTACTCCTGCAGCTTCCTCTCTCGCACTTCCCGCCTGTGGAACTCACTCCCGTATTCTTGCTTTCCTGACGGCTACAACCTCCAGAAATTTAAATGCAAAGTTAATACTCATCTACTAACCACTGGTCTTTAGCTCTCTCCCCTCCCCTGTATAACCTTCCCTTTCTCTCCTCCGATGTATCTGTCATCGCACCTTCTTTCTCAGCTTTCTATTGTTCCTTTCTAACTAGCTTGTACTCCTCACTCTTTTCTAATTAATCTTTTTACATTTATGTAACCCACTGCACATCAGTGGCGTTTCCGCCTTGCTCGGGGTGAAATGATTAAAAAAAAAATGTTTCATCCATAAAATAAAAAAATGAATATTATATTAATAAGATAAAAAAAACCCATACAATACTAAAAGGTCACTCTATTTCATGCACTCATAGATAGTAGTCAAATAAAAATTGTCTACCCTTTTAAAAAATCTAAGGTTCCACGAACCGATTTACCCAGACAAAATTAAAAGTAACCTGTCCAGAACTAAGCCACCTTGCCCCCCTCTTCTAACCCAAAGTGTATCTCTATGGTTACAAACTGCTGATGGACCAGTTTCAGTCAGTTAAAGTGCCATACGTGATACACGCTTGGGCGATCATGTCTCGAAAGGGACATGACTGACTGGGCAGAACATTATCCCGCAGTAGGTTGCCATTGCTTTCTGCGGTAGACTGGTTGCCGACCAAGGCTATAGAACCCAATCTGTCCTGTTATTTAACCTATAACTGGAAGGAAGAGACGGATTAATACCTTTCCTAAGGGTATTTGCGCGTAAGTGAATACAATGGATTCAACTGGAATTCGAACTCGGCTCCCCGGTTTCTCGTTCCGAGCCGATATCTACTGTACCACAAATTCCAATCCCCTACTACAATCACCTACATCTCACATTCCCAAAAATAAATCGTTTCCATCATTTATTTTCAGTTATACATATCACTCGAAGAGGAGCGGTTGTGCTCCAAAACATGATAATTTTTGTGTAGTGATACTATGCTTTTATAAACCATTGTAACAACTATTACAATATATATATAAAGAATCACAAGATAGCCAAAACCTACCGCGGTTTCACACAACGGCTCGTCAGCCCTGACGAGCCGTTGTGTGAAACCGCGGTAGGTTTTGGCTATCTTGTGATTCTTTATGTGTCTTTGCTCTACTTTTGCTTTTCATTTGTACTTTTGCACTTGTTTGTATTTGTATCGAGCACTTTTTCTTCTTTTTTTGTGGTTGGTTCCGTTTGGGGTTTTTTTCTTTACTGTGGAGTATCGTATGTCTTGTCTTTATTCCGCGGATTTTTTTTTTCCCCCTCTTACCCAATGCCTTAGTGCGACGGATGTTAACGGAATTAGATTCTGTCGGTTATTCGTTTTTCTTAAAGTTTATCTTTGTATAAAGTTAGGATTTAGATACTTACAGAGTCTGTTTAGTTATTATTTTGAATATATATATATATATATATATATATATATATATATATATATATAAATTTTAATATTTTATTACATGTGGATGATATATAGAGATGTTATATATATATATATATATATATATATATATATATATATATATATATATAGTGTATTGAGGCAGCAGATAATTTTCTAAACATATACTGTTAAATATAAGAGACAAAAATGTCTATTATGTTTAATCATGAGCCGTTCGAAACATCGTAATTTGGCCTTAATTTCAGTTGAAAATAAGGACAAAAATTCTCCAACATTTGGATAAGTTCTTATTAAGTTGGTTCATGTGAGCCGAAAGCTTAGAACGTGAATATACTGGCGACACTTCGTTACTGAGTAAATAATCCCTAACGGTTCCTTCTCAATTTTCGAGTAATTCTTTTCTTCGGGAAGAAGTGTTCTCGGCGCATGAGATTTGTGAGATCCATTTGGTATCTTGTGCATAATACATGCTCCGATGCTATACGAGCTGACGTCGCTGGCAGTTATAATGTCCAAGTGTGGCTTATAGTGGGTGAGAAACAAGTCCGACGTTAAGACTTTCTTTATTTTGACGAATGCTTCTTGGCATTCAGGTGTCAACTCCCAGTTCTTTTCTTTTTTCAAAAGTTCGTTTAGCGGAGCACATCCGTTGTGCATATTCGGTATAAACACCTGGTAGTAGTTTGCCAATCCTAAGAAACTTTGTAAGGTAGAGACATTTTTGGGAGCTGACATGTCTTTGATTGCTGTAACCCGCTCTGGATTTGGTCTTATGCCCACTTTATTGACAACTAGCAGTATAGCTCGGCGTTGCTCGGGTGTAATGAAAGCTTTAAAATTAATCCATGGTCTTTGGACGTTGGCACGAAAGACTAAAAAGCAATAGTTGTTTCCAGTTAAATCGAAACCGTAGACTGAAAGAAAAATGAATGGATGTAAGTCAAATTTTGATTTCCTGGTATCGATATCAAATAAGTTTTTTTCGTCGTAAACTGAATTTTGAAGGCTAAATAAGTCCTCTGAGTAAATGGTATCATGGCTGAGAGTAAGAACTACAATTATACCTACTTAGAGCCAAACGCAAAGCAAAAACTAAAATAAAACGGCTGAAAAAATACAGACATACAGGCAGATAAACAGACGCACACACAAGCATCTTGCCTTTTATATATATATATATATATATATATATATATGTATATATTATCGATTTTATATATATATATCGATTTTCTGCACTATTGTAAGAACTGCAACCTTGAAACTTCTGAATATCGTTTCTTATGTCTTTGTCTATGAGTGTATCCAATTTGATTAAAATCGGACCACTCCTTCTATAACCCGATTTTTTCAATTATCGATATTTATCAAGGGTACCTCGGCACAAAACCTAGCTAAAAACACTCGCAGACGCTTATAGTACAACTGTGTAAATTTTCGAAAAAATAGGTTCAGTCGTTTCGGAGTCTATAGGTAACACACACACACACACACACACACACACACACACACACACACACACACACACACACACACACACACAAAGTTCCATTCATCAATAAGTTTAGATTAGATGAATCCCAAATAATTAATCCTCTCCATAAATAAGTCGCATTTGGATTCTTTCAATTTGAACCCGTACTCCTAAATTATTGAGTAGACTTTATGAACTTGTTCCTTATACTGTTTTGCATTTTAACTGATCATTAATATGTTGTCCAAATATTCAACCGTGAAGTCAAGATCGTCCAACGTAGTGTCCATTACTTTTAGAAAATTGTCGGTGCGACCTTTACCCCGAACGGTAGACGTTCGAATTTGTATAACCCGCGATGGGTGATGATACAGAGCAACTTAAAACATTCTTCATCCACCAGTATTTGAAGATACGCGTCACTGGGGTCGATTTTTGAAAAAAAATCCTCCATTTAGTTCCGCGGAAATTTCTTCAGGTCTAGGTAAAAAATCCTCCATTTAGTTCCGCGGAAATTTTTTCAGGTCTAGGTAAAAAATCCTCCATTTAGTTCCGCGGAAATTTCTTCAGGTCTAGGTAAAAAATCCTCCATTTAGTTCCGCGGAAATTTTTTCAGGTCTAGGTAAAAAATCCTCCATTTAGTTCCGCGGAAATTTCTTCAGGTCTAGGTAAAAAATCCTCCATTTAGTTCCGCGGAAATTTCTTCAGGTCTAGGTAAAAAATCCTCCATTTAGTTCCGCGGAAATTTCTTCAGGTCTAGGTAAAAAATCCTCCATTTAGTTCCGCGGAAATTTTTTCAGGTCTAGGTAAAAAATCCTCCATTTAGTTCCGCGGAAATTTCTTCAGGTCTAGGTAAAAAATCCTCCATTTAGTTCCGCGGAAATTTCTTCAGGTCTAGGTAAAAAGTCCTCCATTTAGTTCCGCGGAAATTTCTTCAGGTCTAGGTAAAAAATCCTCCATTTAGTTCCGCGGAAATTTCTTCAGGTCTAGGTAAAGAATCCTCCATTTAGTTCCGCGGAAATTTCTTCAGGTCTAGGTAAAGAATCCTCCATTTAGTTCCGCGGAAATTTCTTCAGGTCTAGGTAAAGAATAATGATAGTTTTTGAGTGGTACATTATTTTGCCCCCGTCGAGAAATCGGCGCAAATCCGGATCTCGTTTGACTTCTTATTCACATAGAGGATCGGTAAAGCCCATTGACTGTAAACAATTTTCGACAAGACACCGGTTCTTTCCAGTCTGTCGAGTTCTTCATTTATTTTTGGTAAAGAGGCGAAAGGCACAATTTGTTTCTTCTTAAACACTGGCTGGGTCCCATCTTTTTACTTAAATTTTGCCGTCATCTTATTACACCCAGAAAAAATACTTCCGGAAAAGTTTCTTTTAAATTTTTTATTAAATTATTTGCCTCGGTAGTCAGGTTTTTGAGTTTTTGGCAAAATTAATTAATTAGCATGTCTCCATCTAGACGGTGCCAAATAAATTTTCTGTATTCTTTAATACGAATGTCTTTAGTCTTAACGTTTTTCCTTGAAATGTTACATTCGTGATAAGTTCTCTCATAAACTTGATTTTCTTCCCTCTCACGGACCTGGCCATTTTATTAGTTCTTAGCAAGGTTGATTTTTCTAAATTTTTCCAAGTGCGTATACGAAAATTCAGTTTTTTTTAAAAGCATTCGTAATTCTCTGAGTGAGTAAGAAATTAAAGTTTTTTTTTTTTTTTTTTTTTTTTTTTTGTTATTCAAAGAACAAAAAAAATTTCATTCGAATTTAATTTGTATTCGGGTAATCCTAGAAAAAAACAAAAAAGAAAGAAGAGAAACGGATAAACATGGACGAGCTTAAATCGACTTTGCTCGAAATTCTTAAATTTCAACTGGAACAGCAAAACCAACGGGAACTTAAATGTCAAGAAAAGCAATTTGAAATTCAAAAGCAAACGGTGAATGAACGACTTGAATTTCAAAAGCAAGCTGAAGTCAGTCATCAGAAACTCAAAGAAATTCTACTTCAAACTCAACAAGAG
>JBBBDQ010001839.1:1522500-1540000 GCA_037127315.1 Ascarosepion bandense | reverse complement strand
AAATGGACTCATATGAATTCACTCAATCAAAAGAGTTTAAAAAAAAAATTTATAATGAAGCAACGCCTTTTATTTCCACAAATCTTTCTCCTGTCTTTGTTGTTTAATTTATTTATACTATTGTGTTTTTCTTTAAATTTAAAAATGTATGTTCTCGATCTGGCGATCTGGTTTCGAGCTCATGTGTACCTGACAAAATAATATTTTTTTTTGTATTTGTATTTTTAGGTACCGCTACTCATTTTCGATAACTAACTTTTAAATTGAATTTTTAAAAATAAAAAAAAAAGTTTTCTTGAATTTTTTCTTTTAGCTTTAATTGAAATGTAAAGGATTAAATTTACTCTTTCCAATAAGCAAAATACTTTGGTGTATTTCAAACAGAAATTATTGATCGGAATCTGAAATTTTGAGATTTTAAAACATTTTCAATTTTTCGGCCATTTTTGAGCGATCGACATATTTGTAAACAATAGTTAATTTTCTGTTTTAAAAATCTTGCAAAAATAAAATATATTAAAAAAAACTTAAAAAATAATTAAATAATACTTTCAACTTTTCTCGTATTTACTGCGTAAACATCGGATGGAAAAATTCGTTTTTATTAAGTTTGGGGGCTTTTTCTTCATACTATGCTGTTTTTCAGCAAATTAGTGGGGCTACCTAGATTTATCTTGAGCAGTTTTCTGGTATAAACAGATGTTTTCTCTTTTAGTAAGTTATTTTAATGAAAATTTTTCATTATTTGTCTATATTTCAGAGATGAGGAAGTATTTACACCATTCTACTATTGTTCTCATCTTTGTTGACATTTGTACAACGTTTCGGCCGTTGTACGCTCTGGCCTTCTTCAGGCTAGGAATTTTGAACCGAACACTTTATTACAATCACTGGGGTATATCCTTCTAATTCCTTGCTTAGTAATGCCTCGATTGGAAGCCATGATTTATCTCCTTGTACTTGTTCAGAGAGAAAACCATTAACATCAAAAAGTTGCAATATGAACTCTGGTAAAAAAGGGTTAATGGACATTAGGTTTATAAGTCCCGAAAATTTAGTGGATAGTTGGTTAGTTCCTGTGACTTGACCCCAAAAGTTGTAGGTTCAATACCAGGCTACTGATGAACAATTAACTTGCAGGGCTGGAGAGAGATAACTCATGACTTCCAACCGTGGCATTACTACGCAAGGATATACCCCAGTGTTTGCAATAAAGGGTTCAGTTCGAAATTCCTAGCACCTGAAGAAAGCTGGAGCGTACAACGGCCGAAACGTCGTACAAATGGCAAAAAAGATGAGGACAATAGTCCGAATAATGTAAATACTGTAAATACTACCTCATATCAGAAATATAGACAAATAGAATGTTCTATTATTAAAGGTCGTACAAATGGCAACAAAGATGAAGACAATAGTCCGAATAATGTAAATACTGTAAATACTACCTCATCTCAGAAATATAGACAAACAGAATGATCTATTATTAAAGGTCGTACAAATGGCAACACAGACGAGGACAATAGTCCGAATAATGTAAATACTGTAAATACTACCTCAACTGAGAAATATGGACAAATAGAATGATCTATTATTAAACGTCGTACAAATGACAATAGTCCGAATAATGTAAATACTGTAAATACTACCTCATCTCAGAAATATAGACAAATAGAATGATCTATTATTATTCGGTACTGACCAGGCTCGACTTTTTCTTAACTTCGATGATCGTACGGGAACGCGTGTTTCTGTAGTGGAGAGTCCGTTCTAGTGGAGAGTAGTTGAATATTGTTTCAGATTAACGGAATTTGGCCTCGTGGTAGATAGCCCACTATAAGTTGTACAAAGGGGCTACAAAACACGAAAAGCAAATTCAGTTTAGAAATAACATCTAAATCTAAACTTATTTATAAATGAAACTTTGTCTGTGTGTGTTTGCCTGTGGGTGTGTGTATCCGTTACCTATAGACTCCGAAACGGCTGAACCGATTTTCTTGAAAATTTATACAGTTGTACTATAAGCGTCTGCGAGTGTTCTTAGCTAGGTTTTGTGTCGAGGTACCCCCGATAAATATCGAAAATCGATACTCGAAAAAATCGGGTTATAGAAGGAGTGGTCTGATTTTAATCAAATTTGATACACTCATAGACAAAGATATAAGAAACGATATTCAGAAGTTTCAAGGTTGCAGTTCTTACAATATTGCAGAAAATCGATAATATATATATATATATATATATATATATATATATATATATAAGGCAAGCTGTTTGTGTGTGTGTCTGTTTATCTGTCCGTATGTTCTTTATACAAATCCACAATTTTTATCCGATTCTCACCAAACTTTATACAAATTTACAATTTTTATCCGATTCTCACACAAATATTCTTTAGGCAGAGTTTGAGCTCCAAGACCATGGATTAGTTTTAAAGCTTCCATTACACCCGAGCAACGCCGGGCTATACTGCTAGTTTTATATATACACATATCAATTAAGGTTTTTACAATTAAAGTAATCCTTTAAAGATGGGTCCAACAGACGTTAAAATGTTCATAGCAATAAAATGCTGAGAAGAGAATTGTTCGTATGAATGCGGGAGCGTTGTAAATTAGGAATGCCTTTGACGTATCCGCTCCTTTGGTCGGTAAGTAGTTTTGAGACAGCGAAGAAGAAAAGGAGAGGGAAGGGCGGCGAGCATAGTAATTCGCTTGACTTCGGTCAAGGGAGATACTAATTACACTCGTCTCTCTCGAGTCTGTGTGTCTGTCTGGCGATGCTTTCTGTATCGGCTTTTGGGGTGCGCACCGACCAGTTTTGGTCATTTGCTTTTTGGTCGTGAGAGTGCAAACATCCGGTCCCTCGCTTTGCTCGGTATGTATCACCACATTTCAACATGATGTAGCCCATTATTTCATTTGTACATCTAAGCTTACAGCGCTTTGTATTCTAAAGCGGTCACCAATCT
Organism: Ascarosepion bandense; assembly: GCA_037127315.1. Taxonomy (NCBI): domain Eukaryota; kingdom Metazoa; phylum Mollusca; class Cephalopoda; order Sepiida; family Sepiidae; genus Ascarosepion; species Ascarosepion bandense. The sequence continues at coordinate 1,537,032 of JBBBDQ010001839.1, read as the reverse complement.
AAGTACTAACCAGGCTCTACATTGCTTAACTTCGGTGATCGTTCGAGAATTTCATCGTGATGTGGTTGTAAGATTTCCAAAATTTTTGAGAAAACGAAACAAAAAGGACACCTACACTTAACACCAGGAAGAGAAAGTTGAAATTTCTAGGGTATATAATGAGGAAAGAAGGCTTGGAAAATTGATATTCACAGGACAGATAGAAGGCAAGAGAAAAACAATGCATAGCTTACTTAGTGGGCTTGGGTAAATGGATTAACAAGGTTTAAGAGAGATAACAAAAAGATGTGCGTTGTGGTGCAGTGGTTATCGGCTCGGAACAAGAAATCAGAGAGCAGAGTTCGAATTTCAATTGAACTCGGTGCATTCACTTACGTAGAAATACCATTGGGTAAGGTGTTAATCCGTCTCTTTCCTTCAGCTATGGGTTAAATAGCAGGACAAAGTAGGTTCTATAGTCTTAGCTGTGGGTTAAATAGCAGGACAATGAAGGCAACCTACTGCGGGAAAATTTTTCTGACCAGTTAGTCATGTCTCTTTTGAGACATGATCGCCCAATTCTGTATGAGTTAACTAATGGAACAAAAAGACAAATTTTACTAAGTGCGCTATAAATGATAAGAAATTGTGGAACTGACTTCAACTGGAACTCGACTCTCCGCTTTCACTTTCCGAGCCGATATCAACTGCGTCACAACACACATCCAATAGCTAAATTCTTCTTCTATGTGCTGTGTCCCTTCAGGACGTAGGCGATCATGGCCCTCCACATTTTCCTATCTTTTGTCATTCTTAATACACCTTCTCCTGTTATCGCACTCAATCTCCACTCCGCTATCCATCTATTCAAGATCATCAAGTATATCACAATTTATACCAAACGGATATAGGAAAAAAAGAAAAAAAAGGAACCACTGATACCATAATCCTATCAATTATTCTCTAGTTCAGACTATCACCATAATAATTGCATTTATTGTTATCATTACACCACCATTACTAATCACTACTACCACTTTACAATAACTATTTGCTACCACAACTGTTATTATCATCAAATATTACTATCATCGTATTAGTCCGCAATCATCATTAACGTAAATTACTCCTCTCTGCCGTAGTAAAATTAATACCACCACACATAAATACAAATTATTACAAAGCATTACAAATTAGAATTTTTACCATTTAAATATGCGCAACTACAAAAAAAAAACAAAAAAAAAAACAAGCTAATAACCGACTTTAAAATAACATAAAAAATAACAATACAACCTTAAATAAAATAATAGCAATTTTTACCTATCATAGTTTCACACAGAACCTATCATAAGTACATATCTACGTACGAGAAATCGACAACTGTCAACGCGTTGACATCGCTACACTAAACGGCACATAGCTACATCGCACATAGCAACGGCACATAGCTACATCGCTATGTGCCGTTGCGCACATACATACACGTTCGGTTGGTGTATTACCAACCGAACGTGTATGTATGTGCGCAACGGCACACATGTGCATATATATGCCGAGCTCCACACTATTCGCATATATGTTTGTGTGAGCCCCGGTAGGCGGACGCGTGTGTGTGTGTGCCTTTGCGCACGTCAATGGGTGTACAAATGTGTATATATATCTGCGTCTGTCATGAGGACAGATTTTCCTCCCACTTCCACAGAAATAGACGAATATACGCAGCCCTACATATAACCAATATTTTAAAAAAACAATTAATCAGTTTTTCTGACGATCGCAAGAGCGTGAAACCCAGGGTTACAAACTCACATCTATCTACCTATCTACATACACTTTTCACACACACACACACACACACACACACACACACACACACACACACACACACACACACACACACACACACACACATTATTTATTCATAAATTATAACATGGATATGCTACAATATCACTACAAAAGTAGCCATTTTGTTTCAACACTTTTGTGTCTTTTCAAGTGATGTGATAGTTCTTAAAAAAGAACACAAAAAGACAGAAAAGTGTTGAAAAGACACAAAAGTGATGAAACAAAAGGGCTACTTTTGTAGTGATATTGTAACATATCCATGTTATAATTTCTGAATAAATAATATTATTAGCACTACATTTGTATTGAGCACTTTCTTAAAAATAGTGTTTCTTTTGACAAGGAATATTATTCCAACAAAACTTATATATATATATATATATATATATATATATATATATATATATTACGGCTATGACATTTTTGTACGCCTATGTTCCTGTATCATAAATCTATTAAGTTTTGTTCAAAAGTAAAAAAAAAAGTTTTAATTTTAGTTTTTTCAAAGATTCGATTTTACCATAGACGTATTAAGAGTAATAATCAAAATATTTCAAAAGCTTTATTTTTCAGTTTGCTAATGATGTAATTAAATGTGACTTATGAATTTTTCAACGCATTTAAAAGTTCATAGCTATAGCATAACATACAAAAACAAGTTCTGGAAGGTTCCAGAAAGTTCTAGAAAACTCCAGAATGTCATAGTAATAATGTAACTATAGTTACATTATTTACATTTTTTTCTGGACGTTATCCTCAGGAAGATTTCGCTAGAGTCAAAGAAAAGAGTACTGGACTGTTATGTGATATCTGTCCTCCTATATGGCAATGGATGCTAGACGATCTCCTCAGATATGAAAGAAAGACTCGAAGCAACAGAAATGTGGTTCTACAGAAGGATGCTGAGGATATCATGAACTGAACATGTGACAAGGACAAGGTTTTGGAGAGAATGCAAACGAAAAAAGAAACTTATACGTAATGTCAGGAAAAGACAGCTGAGGTTTCTGGAACACGTAATAAGGAAGGAGGGCTTGGAGAATTTGATGCTCACGAGATGGTTAGAGGGAAGAATAGGCAGGAGAAGCAGCGTAAGACCTACTTGATGGGCTTGAGCAGGTGGATGGCGGAATTGGGTCTAAGAGATATACCAAGGGAAAAGATATTAAGAGCGACAAGATATGAGACAAAGTCCACGTTTTTATTACCATGTTTACGACGTTTCGGTCGTTGTACGCTTCGGCCGTCTTCAGGTGCTTAGAATTTCGAACCGAACTCTTTAATTCGATCATTGGCGTATATCAATCTCATTCCATATGCGACGCAACTTCCGGATGTAATGTAGTTATCTCCCTTTAATTCGGCTCTCTAAATTCACCACTGCTGTAGCCAGTTATTGAACTCACAACTCTTCATGCATTGATGTCTTCAAGTACACATGACCCAATGGATAAAAGCGTTGGGCGGTTCTAGTGATTTAAACCAAAGAGTTGTGAGTTCAATACCATGCTACATTCACTTACAATGCCTTTGGGGAAGGCATTAATCTATCTCTTCTTCCTCCATTAATGGGTTGAGTAGCAGGACAGATTGGGTTCTATAGCCTAGGCTGGCAGCCGGTCTACTGAAGAAAACAACAGTAACCAACCGAGGGCAGTCATGGAAGTAATGGGTCGAAAGAGACATGATAGTTCAAGCGTGTATGGTACTTAAGTGACTGAATGTTTTTCTGAAAATATGCTCCGAATAGTAAAATAAAAAACGCAATAAAACTATTAGTTAATTAGATAAGCTTTTATAAATAATATATATTAAGGACATTATAGTTTTTAAAAAATCGACACATAATGAATTTTTACAAGAATCGTTTTCATTTTAATTATAATAATCTATAAAGTTTCAAATCTTTTAAATATTTCGGGCAACCAGACTGGCAACTAGGTCCCACCCTTTTACAGTTAGATCAAACAAATGCAGGCGACAATTCTACTCCACCAGCTTCTTTTCTCCCGCTTCCCGCCTATGGAACTCCCTTCCATATACTTGCTTTCCTGACGGCTACAACCTCCAAGAATTTAAATGCAAAGTCAATTCCCATCTCTTATCCACTTAACTCCAGCCCTTTCCACATCACCCCGTGTATCTTGTTCTTTTCCTTTCTCTCTACCTTCGCAACTGTCTTCACTCCTGTGTTCACATCCTTCTCTTACCCTTTCTTTTTCACCCCCTGAAGCTGGTTCGTCTTCCTCTTCACTCTCCCACTGTCTAAAAAATTAACTCTCTTATGTAGCCCCCCTGCACATCAGTGCCGTTACCGGTTGGGGTGAAATAATTTTAAAAAATGTCAAGATAGGTGACATTGTTATTTAGTGAAAACTATATTTACTATTCAAAAATTGAATAACTTAATGCAAATCATTCAGCACTGAGATTTTTAAAATATTTTTTTTTATCCGTATTAACGTGCCCATTTTGAAAGTATGGATGACCATACACGACAGCATCTCAATATAAGAGTAGCGACTATAGTAAATTTAAAATCAATATTCCTAAAATTAGATTACGGAGAATATTTTCCAACATTTTAAAGATTACTGACCCGTCATTTTCTTACATTGTGTTTCACAGATAAAATCTTCGTAGAAAAAAAAAAATAATAAACATAATAAGATCTTAGCAGGACTTGTCATCACTCATTAATTGTGTAAACATGGAAGCCTTTGGTTAAAAATCATCGCTAAAGTTTGTTTTAAAAACCCATTTCTATGTCATTTTAAACTTACTGTAAAAGTTGTTTTTTTTTATTTTTTTATTTTTTTTATTTATATTTACGAATCAGATCAATTAAACTTGCTTGTGGTGCAGTGGATACCAGCTCGGAACAAGAAATCGGGAAACCGAGTTCGAATTCCAGTAGAATTCGTTGCATTCCCTTACGCGCAAATACCCCTGGGAAAGGTATTAATCCGTCTCTTCCCTCCAGTTATGGGCTAAATAACAGGACAGATTGGGTTCTATGGCTGGCAACCAATTTACTGTAGAAAATAATGGCAACCTACTGCGGAATAATCTTTTGCCCAGTCAGTCATGTTTCTTTCAAGACATGATCGCCCAAGATGGTATCACGTATAGCATTTAACTGACTGAATATACGTCAAATAAAGTTGCAGAAAAGTATATATTATTTTTGGAACATTCTTTTTTAATAAAAAGAATTACAATGCGATGTAAAACGACTAAAAATGCATTAATCAGCGATTTTAGCAAAAGAAAATTGATTCTAATCAATATAATTTTCGTTTTAAATACACTACAGAGTATTTTACTGGCTGAAAATAAGAAATTTAATTCTTTAACTTTCAATTAAATCTAAAATGCAGGCTTCAAGAAACGTTTTAAGTTGTAAAAATTAATTTTAAACAAAGGTATCACGAATTAATGGAGGTCAGTCAGTTAAGTGCCATACGTGATACACGCTTGGGCGATCATGTCTCCAAAGAGACATGACTGACTGAACAGAAGATTATCCCGCAGTAGGTTGTCCTTACTTTCTGCGGTAGATTGGTTGCCAGCCAAGGCTATAGAACCCAATCTGTTCCGGTATTTTACCCATAACTGGAGGGAAGAGATGGATTAATGCCTTTCCCAAGGGTATTTGCGCGTAAGTGAATGCAAAGAATTCAACTGGAATTCGAACTCGGCTCCACCAATTTCTCGTTTCAGTCTGATATCCACTGCACCACAAAGCACATCCGGATGGAGGTGCAAAGATAAATGGGGGTACATAGATTAAATCCTTCTTGATTAATTTTTAACAAAAGTTCATCGAATTATGATACATGAAATCAAATCTTTTACAAAAGTCAAAAAGTTATGACCCTAACATATATATATGTTAAAATTGTATCGCCGAACATAATATATTTTAACATATATATATATATAGTCATCCGCACAAATACGGTTAGACTCCGATTGCTTTCCAACCCAGGATTGAAACCCAATCGAATTGGCGTCAGCCGGCGATTCTACCCCTGGGCTATGGGCGTTCGGTGGAAGAAGGTACTCTTTTTAGCGCATATCATATTACGCGCTCAATAGCTAGTGTACTCCAATTCATTTTACTGAATGAGCGATGCGTACACGCCAGAGTAGCTACTGTTTTTCTAAGTCTACCATTCTTCCAGAGTGCTCAATCAGGGTGTGACAGCGTAAATATTGTCATCCGCATATATATAGTCGGTTCTCTGTGTATGGCCAGGAAGTTTTTCCCGTCTGAAACCATCCTGCACTTATATAAATCTACCGTGCACTGAATACTGCTGCAATATCTGATCGGGTGCCCCTGCTATCGACCTAGGGGTCCTTGACAAAATCCAACGGAGAATCTGTAATGTGAACGATCCCGACTTGGTAGCTCAGATACAGTCACTTTCTCACCGGTGCAATGTGGCTTCCCTGTGTCTCTTCTACAAATACTTCCACCGCTTCTGCTCCGATGAACTTAGCTCACTGGTACCCCCTGTATACGAATTTCTTCGAGCCACAAGATTGGCAACTAGGTCCTACCCTTTTACTGTGAAACCAATAAAATGTAAACGCAAATTCTACTCCAGCAGCTTCTTTTCTCGCACTTCCAGCCTGTGGAATTCCCTTCCATTTACTTGTTTTCCCAACAGCTATAATCTCCAAGAATTTAAATGTAAAGTCAATAATCATCTCCTATCTCACTAACCTGCATCCTCTCTCTCCCCGTACACTCCACTCTCATCAATATTCTCATCCTTCTCTTACCAACTTTCTGACACCCCCTATAACCTGTTACTTTTTCTCATAACTTACCTCCTATGTATCCCCCTGCAAAACAGTGGCAGTAACCTGCCTTGCTTGGGGCGATATATATATATATCTGTGTGTGTGTGTGTGTGTGTGTGTGTGTGTGTGTGTGTGTGTGTGTGTGTGTAATAAATATCCACAGCTCTATATATTATATATCGAGCACTGTTTTAAATGAATGTTTTGGACGTTGTAAAAAAACTTTTTTTCTTCGTTCCTTATTCACTCGGATATATATATATATATATATATCCGAGTGAATAAGGAACGAAGAAAAAAAATTATATATATATATTAATCGTATCAACCCGAGCAAGGCGGTAACGCTACTGATGTGCAGGGAGCTACGTAATAGTGAAAAGATTGGAAAAGAGAAAGCCGGAAACCACATCCTAAACAGGGAACAAGGGATGAGCCTCTTAACCTGTTCAATAGACGTGGGTGGAGTGTGAACCGGGCGATAGTTCAGTCTATCTACTCCAATTATATATATATATATATATATATATATAAAGTTTGTTTATCCTTTATCCGAAATTTCAAAATCCGAAAACGCGAAAATTTTCAGGTGCTGACATGCCGTAGTTTTTATAAAACTACTTTCAGGGTGTATGTTATTTATATAAAACTATTTACCTTTAGGATATATATATAAGCTATGTTATGACCTGTTAAGGGATATCGTGTCTTTTGCTTGGGTTCAATTTCCAAGCTGCCTCATCTTATTGAATTGATGCTATATACAAATTATATAGGCTGTATTAAAAAAAAAAAAAAGAAATTTGAAAGCCAAAATACTTCCTGTGCCGAGAATTATATGAAAAGTATTCTCAATATATATATATATATATATATATATATATATATATATATATATATATATATTTTAATCATTTCACCCCGAGCAAGGCGGAAACGCCACTGATGTGCAAGGGGCTACATAAATGTAAAAAGATTAATTAGAAAAGAGTGAGGAGTACAAACTAGTTAGAAAGGAACAATAGAAAGCTGAGAAAGCAGGTGCGATGACAGATACATAGGTGGAGAGAAAGGGAAGGTTATACAGGGGTGGGGAGAGAGCTAGAGTCCAGTGGTTAGTAGATGAGTATTGACTTTGCATTTAAATTTCTGGAGGTTGTAGCCGTCAGGAAAGCAAGAATACGGGAGCGAGTTCCACAGGCGGGAAGTGCGAGAGAAGAAGCTGCAGGAGTAGAATTGTCGTCTGCATTTGGCTAACCTGACTGTGAATGGGTGGGACCCAGATGCCAGTCTAGTTGCAACGGTTAGTGGTTAGAACTTTCGCTTTCTGACCATAAAGCCCGGGTTCGAATCTCACCATGGTCGATTTGTCAGGAAAATGACTTCTTGATGTAATCAGTCTGAAGGAGGCGGGTATCCTCAGTTACGAGACGCCAGCCATATATGTGTGTGTAAGGAAGTATTACGAATTGAATAACTGATTTTACTCTTAGGTTAATTCATATCGTGGGTGTGTTTTTGTATTTAAAAATGTCTCACTTTATAGTGAAATTTTGTTTCTATCTGAAAGAAAATTGCCTAAAACTAAAGAAAAAACCAAAAAAAAAGGAAAAAAGGAAAAAAAATCATTTTACGCATTTCGATACATTTTACAGATTTTTTACTACGGTTTTATTGTCAATTATCATCAATCCACCATTTTAACAGAAAAATGATAACAGAATATTTACGACACTTTCAAATCCTTTTAAAAAATATATTTTTTAAAATATTAGTCAAATTAAGGATTAATTAGCAGAAAATTTGAAAAAATATTACTGACTGAAAATATAGGGGAAAAAAACCTTTGAAAACAGCAAGATATATGGCAATAAATTCACAAATTAAACAACAGAACTTAACTCCCAAAACCAACAATTTTACTTTTTAAAAATAACTGCACTAAATTTATTTAAATAGAATTGACCATTTTATTTTAAATATAAAATACGGAAACGTTTTGTTTATGTTTAAAAAAGAATCATTTGAAAACATTCTATGCCTATTAAGATAGGAATATTGAATAAATAAGAGTATTTTTTATGAAAAAAATATTATAGTAAGTTTCATCCGGTTGTATCATCGAGCAAATCCGAGTCTAAGAAAGTGGCTTATAAATGTAAATCTTTCCTAGACTCGGATTTCCTTGATGATACAACCGGATGAAACTTACTATAATATTTTTTTTAGTAAAAGCATGAAATTTTTATTTATCCATGATACTTAATCTTTTCTTTATATTTCTTGCTTTTTTAAAAAAACTATTTGGCATTGATTCTGTACTTATTGTACTTGCTTTTTTAACTATTTGATGTGATGAAATATTTAATGGCACTAAATTAGGTCTTTTTAATTATTTTAAGAAAATTTATTAAACGAAAATATTTAATGGCACCAAATCAGGTATTTTTTAAATTATTTTAAGAAAATTTATTAAACCAAAATATTTAATGGCACCAAATCAGGTATTTTTTAAATTATTTTAAGAAAATTTATTAAACCAAAATATTTAATGGCACCAAATCAGGTATTTTTAAAATTATTTTAAGAAAATTTATCGAACAAATATTTAATGGCACCAAATTAGATGATTTTATTATTTCAAGAAAATTTATTAAATGAAAATAATTAATGGCACCAAATCACGCCTTTTTTTAAAAATTATTTCAAGAAAATTTATTAAACGAAAATATTTAATGGCACCAAATCAGTTCTTTTTAATTATTTTAAGAAATTTATTAAACGAAAATATTTAATGGCACCAAATCAGTTCTTTTTAATTATTTTAAGAAAATTTTTTAAACGAAAATATTTAATGGCACCAGACATGGTCTTTTTAATTATTTTTAGAAAATTTATTAAACTAAAATATTTAATAGCACCAAATCAGGTCTTTTTAATTATTTTAAGAAAGTTTATTAAACCAAAATATTTATTGGCACCAAATCAATTATTTTAAAAATTATTTTAAGAAAATTTATCAGACAAATATTTAATGGAACCAAATTAGTTCTTTTTATTATTTTAAGAAAATTTATTAAACGAAAAAAAAAGTGCTGCTATAAAATTCATATTTTTCACTCCTGTCTCGGTACTAAGTCTACCTTCAGTTTGTTGTTAACTGGAGCAAATGATGGCTTGGTAATTTTTACACCTCTAACTCTAAACTGCACCCTATTAATCAACTGGGAGACCCTTTTCTGCCTTCTATCAACATGACTGATGCTAACATCCAGGAGGCTAACTAGCTGCGCCTTCTCGGCTGACATGAAGTGGAAAAAATCTATTGAATCCTTTCCTAGGCCAGCTGCCAAAAAAAAAGTTGGTTTACTTTGTCCGGCGAGACAATTTTGTTTTTCTCCAGAATCTATTTGGCATATTTACAGCTCTATCATTTGACTATGCTTAGAATAGTGCTGCCACATATAGTCTGGTGCTACTGTCATATATTTAGAGATCCTTGATAAAATCCAAAGAATCATATTCCAGACGCTTCCAGATATCGTACATAATTATTTTAACCTTAAAAACCTTAAAAAATCAGAATTGTTGAATTATTCCCTATTTAATTTCTAACAGTTGTGAAAATAATGAATGAAATAAAATTCTTTTTAAAATATTTATTTATCTAGTAAAGTTTTGTAATTTGCTTAAAGCATTGTGTATATTAGATGTATGGTTAGATCTTGAAGGCTGTCACAATGCGTTGAGTAAAATAAAGGAAGGTAAAGAAGTGTTTGGGTATTACCTTTTTATTAAACATTAATATTTCGAGATCAAAATCTCATCTTCAGGATGGCAGAGGAGCGTGTGTCTGTCCGAGTGAGTTCGTGCCTTTCAAGGAATGGTCATTCCTGACGGCTGCTGCTGCTGTCATTAATTATAGCGAGTGCTTGTGTGTGTGTGTGTTTGTGTGTGTGTGTGTGTAAGTGTGTTAGAGCATGTATGTGTGTTTCGCTATATCACAGCTCATCAGTACAGTTAGACATCCGATTACTTTTTACCCAGGATTGAAACCCGACCGAATTGGCGTCAGTCGGCGATTCTACCTCTGAGCTATGGGTGCTCGGTAGAAGGAGGCAGTCTGTTTTGCGTGTATATTATCATTATACACGCCCAATAGCCAGAGTGCTCTAATTCATTACTGAATGAGCGAATGATATATATATATATATATATATATATATATATATATATATATATGTGTGTGTGTGTGTGTGTGTGTGTGTGTGTGTGTGTTTGATTAACAGTTGGGACCTTTTTCTGGTCTGATGATATCAGTCTGCTCTAATATGTGGTTTATCTAAGTATATATTGATTTATTTATTTATTTTTGTAATTATTTCACCCTAAACAAGTTGATGATGCCACTAAGACGCAATGGGGGGGGGGGAGATACAAGGAGAGAAAGAGAAGGAAAAGACTTTATTGAGGAGAAATGAGGAAGAGACAATAAAAGAACGGATTTTAGGAAAACAGAAGATAGCGATTGATGTTGCATTTAAATGTGTAAGAGTGTATCTAGTAGGGAGGGAAATCAAAAGGGAGTTCCACAGGTGAGAAATGCAAGAAAAGAAACTATTAGAATAGAACTTACGGTTCAATCAAGCTAGTTCAGCAGTATAAAACTAATCTCTTAGTATTCTTAAGTTCAAGTAGTCAAGGTACTAAGGAGGAAACTTCAACATTTAAGGAGATATCTGAGTTTATCTATTTTTCTTTTTTTAGAATATCTTTGCAAGGTCAAAATTTGGTTGGTTGGTTAGTTTTGTTTAGTGGCATATCAAAATCTCTATACGTTATTCAAGACTGTAATCTAAATGTTTTTGAACAAATTTTATAACTTCAACTACAAATATTTTCAAGACAATTTTATACTTTCAGAGTAAACGTACACTATCGGCCATAATTATTAGGCCACCCCAGGGTTTAAAAAAAAATGACATATTTCATACTATTTTCTAGTATTTATTGCCAAGTGAATAATTGGAAATGAAAATAGAATGGTTCTTTTGTTAATACTGCACAATAACATGTGCATCAAATGAATTTATAAATATTTAATAATTACCTATATTGCAGTTTCATCAATGAAAGAATGAAGAAAATTTAGAGTGATTCGAATGAGTTCATCCTTATTTTCTTGCTTTGTAAAATTTTGCAAAGTAATAATAATGAAAGAACCATTCTATTTTCATTTAGAATTATCCACTTGGCAATAAATACTAAAATTAGTATGAAATATATAATTTCTTTTAAAAAAAACTGGGGTGGCCTAATAATTATGCCCGGTAGTGTGTATGTATGTATATATATATATATATATATATATATATATATATATATAGCAAATCTACAGCGTGCGATGGGTAAATTGTCGCTATTTGCCTTGTAAAATTTTGCAAAGTAGTTAATAACAAAAGAACCATTCTATTTTCATTTACAATTATCCACTTGGCAATAAATACTAAAAATAATATGAAATACATCATTTAAAAAAAAAAAAACTTAAACGGCCTAATAATTATGACAGGTAGTGTATGTTTTTTAATATATTGATTGGTTGTTTTTGTTTAGCTGCATATCAACATCTTCGTGGGTTATTTATTACGTGATTTTGTTTTAATTGTTGTTGGTAAGAAGATTTGGTAACACAATATGACTACAATTACGCGTATTATTTTCATTAAAATTTTATACCTTCAGGGTAAACTTATTTATTTTATTTTTTATTTAGTTACTGGCTGTTTGTTTGTTTTTGTTAAGTGACGTATCAACATATCTATAGTTTATTTAAAGCCGAAAACTAAATATTTTGAACACATGCTTTCAGTGTAAACGTATGTTTTTTTTATCTTTTTTTTTTTTTTTTTTTTTTTAGATATTAGTTGTTTGGTTTTTATGCGGCATATGAACACCTCTATGGGTTAACAACACCACCCGCACATCCAAGCTTATAACACCTGCTATTCCCAAGCAGTCATCCATCTAAGTACTGGCCAGGCCACTAAGGGGTTAGTAGCAGCAAAAGAGAATGAAAAGACTTTAGTGAAGGGAAAATAAAAGAACCGATGTTCAAGAAGACAAAAGATGGCGATTGATGTTGTATTTAAATTTTTGAAGAGTGTAGGTGGCAGGGAAGCAAGGAATTGGAAGGGAGTTCCACAAGTGAGAAGTGCGAGAAAATGAAATATTAGAATAGAATTCGCGGTTGCATCTAGCTAGTTCAACAGTAAAACAGTGAGACCTAATTGCCAATCTAGTAGCACACTTAAATTAATGCAGTCGAAACACTAGGGAAAGAAAAAGCTCACCAGAACAAATGCGATGAAAATATTTGTAGACAAGACAAAGAAAAATCACGTCAGGTCGATGAGAAAATTATTGAAGTCGAGACGCGAAAATGGCATCAAACTTTACGGGTTTCGATTCTTCAAACCCGTTTTTATTTATTTAAAAAAAAAAAAAGAAGCTATTCTTTGTCCTCAGAATAGAAAAAATTTCAAAATCGCACCGAAAAATTAAAATTAAATTTTTCAAAAATAAATTTTCATTGTAGACCTTTTTCCTGTCAAATCTAAAAGAAAATAATGTATTTTATTAAATTATGCAGACACCAACTCTTAACAAAATAACTATTTTTTGAGTTTTATTGAATTTTTTTTACAAAGTTTTAGGAAAAAAATTATTAGCCATTGCATTTTTATTTATTTATTTATTTATTTTACAGAAATAATATATTCATTGAGATTTTTTTTTCTTAACTGTGTTTAGGTCTGTCGGTCTACTGGAGAATATATATATATATATATATATTGAAAGTTAAAAGAAAAAATGACCCTAGTTTCATGTGAAGACAGTCATCAAGAGTAACCTGAAAATAAATTTTGAAGAATTGTTCCTTAGAGAAATGAGTTTCCGTATAAAACCAATGATAATAATATTTGAAGGAATTTGAAATAGAAAAAAATGTGGAAATTGAAAAAAAAAAAAGAAAAAAAAAGAGTACCAGTGATAGTAGGTGCGCTTGGAATTATAAAAAAATGGAACAAAACAACACGTTGAAAGAATCTCTGGAAACTCCATCTTAAGAGAAATACAAAGAATTGTCTTGATAAGTACAGCCCATACATTAAGGAGAACTTTACGCTAGTGATATTATGAGAGATAGAAAAACAGATCAAATGTAGACATATCAACACACCACGATCTGCCTCAGGTCTTTCTAAAGACTTGGTAGGAAGTGTGACCATAACAGAAATCAAACTATGATGAAAATGAAATAATAATAATATTAATAGTAATAATAAAGTAATAATAATAGTAATAATAATAGCAGTAATAAAAAATATAATAATAATAGTAGTAATAATAGTATTAATAGTAATTATGATAGTAATAATAATAACAGTAATAATATTAGTAATATTAATGACAGTAATAATAATAACAAGAGTAATAATAATTGTAATAATAATAATAGCAATAACAGTAATAATGATAATAACAATAATAATAGTAATAATTTAAAATTATTTCCACAATATTTTCTAATAAAATAACCGGTGCAGCGTACAATTCATTACTTAATGAATAAGTCCTGAAAATTTCAATTAAAATTAAAATTAAAATTAAATCAGATCAACTGACTTTTGACAAATTTTTAGAAATAATTAATTTCTATCGTTTTTTGTCGTTTTTGTTTCCGTTCCGAGAAAAAAAAATCTATTCACTTTTTTTTTTTTTTTTTTTTTTTTTTTTGCGGGGGCGAGGTATCGAGTAAGTATATTGGTTCTTTTATATTTGAGTCTATAAGCATTTATTTGGTTCGGGAATTGGTAAATATTG
>JBBBDQ010001839.1:1470000-1517500 GCA_037127315.1 Ascarosepion bandense | reverse complement strand
CTAATAGATTAAATTTCATATTTACAATAAGCAAAATATTTTGCGTAATTTAAATCGATTGAAAGCGGTTCTTTTTTTTTTATTATTTAAACTAAAAATCGATGATTTTTGCCATTTTTAGCCATTTGTCAGCACAATATAAAAAGGCACGGTAAATAGTGGCTCAGATTGAAGAATCGGAGGGCCGGGTTCGAATTCCACTAGAATTCATTAAATTCACTTACGTGTTTATATACTTGGAATAAGTATCATACTGCCACAAGTACACGTAAGTAAATGAAAAACATTCTTTAAAAAATGAAACATATTTTTCTGAAACTTTATTTGAGGAATATTAGCCCATTTAAGGTATAATTAATGTGATTTGAAACAAATATTACTTTAATTTATGTTTTTATTATCGCATTTTTAACACAGGCGTAGGTGTTTTTTAAAGTGTTGAAAGCTTTATTAACCGGTAATTTTACTAATTTTTCTACGGGGAATATATTTGTAAAAATTGCTTGAACATAGCGTGAGCGCTTGTTTTATATAATTTTTAGTCTTAAAAATTTATGAAAGTTTTTTTCCGTCATCTAGTGTTTTATTGAATTTTACGTGCTTTGGCTTTAAATTTACTGCAGTAACTGCTCATCTTTTCAGTTAATGTCGTGTATGGAAGCACGTTTATGAACACACACGCACACAAAATATAAGAATAAAAATTCTGGGTGTTACTGAATTTTAGTATTTTTTTCCATTTATGATTAGCAAATATAGTTTTTACTAAATAACAATATCTTCTAACCTGCAAAAATTAATACAGAATTTTAAAAAGATTTAAAACTTTGTGAATTATTCTAATTAAAATTTCAAAAATGATAATTCATTCTTCATTGAAAAATGTTTTCGTAGGACTGAAATGTTCATAAAAGCAATTAAAAACTTTACTAATTAGATAATGTAATAGTTGATTTTATTTTCTATATTTTATTTTACAATTCAGGGTAGATTTTCAGAGTCCTGTTTTACAAAAACAAAACTGATGATTTAAATTCTCCAAGGACTTCTGCTTATAACTAATATAAACATTAAGCTGTACAAAAATGAATTTCTCGAAATTTTATAAAATTAAATAAGTGGGAGGAAACAGATGTAAAAAATGTTTTTGCTAATATTTTTTTAAAAACAAATGTTTTTAATTTTAAAATAATTTCATTCATTTTTTAATAAGTCCTGAAAGTTTCATTAAAATCCGACAATTATTTAACATTTACAAGAGTTCCAAATCAATGTATTTTCAAGGGTAAAAGGCGTTAAAATTTCATATTCTATTTTTTTTTCTACCACTGAATTAAAAATAATACAAAATTTAAACCAAAATATCAAACGTTCTAATAGAACAAAAAACCAAAAAATATCATTTTTTATTACTAAAATAAAAAATTCTTTAGTCTTTGAAAGTAATAAAAATATAGAGATTTTGACGATAAAACTTTGTTTTTATTAAGTTCGTGTTCTTTTTCATTATATGTTCATTTTTAGCGAATGTTAAGAGGTATCTATATTTAATGGATACAAATGTTTGAATAGACATGCCTCATTTTAAGTCTTTTTATTTACAAGGAAATTAATGTAAACCAGCCTAGAGATAGAAAGTTTTGATATAAGAAAGTACCTATTGACAAGAATCAAATTATAAAAAATAAAATCTACCTCAATCATTCAACTTCTAAGATCTTAATTTTCAATTTTATGTTAAAGTTTTATTTAGAATTGAATTAAATTAAATTAAATTAAATTAATACTGAATGAAGTACTGTATATCTTATTAGTAAAGGAAATGCTGCATATTTTATTACTGGTTGAATCGAGTGACAGATGAACACGGCTCTTATTATATAGTATATGAAATTGTGACGGACCTAGGGATGCAGCTCTTATAGTAGTATTGATTTCATCTGTGAACCTTATTTTAATAGAATACAAAAAAATGTTAAGAATTGGCTTTAAATAATATAGATATTACTTAATTTGAAACATAGAAATAAACAATATGCTTTCTTATTATATATATATATATATATATATATATATATATATATACGTTCATTCAGTAATGAATTTGAACACTCTCGGCTACTGGCGATATATATATATAGCTAGCTGGGGTTGGTAAAGCGGGTTCTGAGAGTCTGTGGAGATGGCCATTCCCCGAATGTAAAAGTTTGAATTTACATATGAAATAAATATTTGCTCTGTAAATTAAATTTACATCGATCTCGCTGCTGAATCAGTTTTAATATTTAACCTAATGATACAAGGATCCACTGGGATTATTTACCAAATCTTCTCCTGGATTTATTACTGATATATATATATATATATATATATATATATATATATATATATATAATTAAAAATGATTGCCAGGTTATTATAGTTGCCAGCCAAGGCTATAGAACCCAATTTGTCCTGTTACTTAACCCATAACTGGAGGGAAGAGACGGGATTAATACCTTTCCCAGGGGTATTTGTGCGTAAATGAATGCAATGAATTCAGCTGGAATTCGAACTCGGCTCCCCGATTTCTCGTTCCGAGCCGATATCCACTGCACCACAACACACATCCTCCATGACTCTCCACGCATACATAAAAACACTTTGCATATTCAGTTTTAGGTAAAATAAAATTCACCATTGATAATGGCTAAAAGTATAACCGAAAGCGCTCGGAAAAATAAAATATTTCAAAATTTTTTATGTAATTTATGATCTGAAATTAAAATTTTTTTTATAAGATCACATTAAAAAAATAAAACAAAAAGATCAAAAGTTAACATTTTGTCTGTCATCTTTAAACTTAAAAACTTAATAATACTTGGTCATTTTTAATGAAACCTGCATAAAAGAGAGATTGCTGTCCAAATACACAGTGTATATATATATATATATATATATATATATATATATATATATATATAGTCATCCGCAGATAATTCTGTTTCGATGTATCACAGCTCATCAGTAAGTTTAGACTCCGATTACTTTTAACCAAGGATTGAAACCCGACCAAATTGGCGTCAGTCGGCGATTCTACCTCTGGGCTATGTGTTTCTATCGAAAAGTTTTAGCACAAAATCTACAAATTTGGTCTCCAAATATTCATTAAAATATTGAAAAAATATTCTTAATTTTGGGTTTCTGAACTAAAGTATTTTCGTGAGTTCGATCCTCACCGGGTGTCCAAAAAGGTATTCCGGACTAAGTTTAGAATACTAGTTGTCTTGTTAGTGTAATAAATGTGATCCTCACTGGATCAATAGTTATAAAGCAGTTTTGTACAATTCTCATTGCCTGCTGCAGATTATTGGCCTTGCGCCAGATTAAATTCGATAAAAAATATATACAAAGGCCCTTGTAGCCATTTGATGTTTCGAAGGTTATGTATACTTGTGTAGAGTTTGCTTTTCATTTATTGTCATATTGTTGTATTCATAATTGTGTATAACGTTTTGTTTAAGGCTTGCCTCTTCGTGATGTTTTCTTTCATTCTTTCTTTACTTCTTTCTTTCTTTATTTTTGAGCTTTTTCTTTCTCAGCCTTTTCTTTCTTTTTTAGCATTTTCTTTATTTTCTTTTTTCTCTAAACTTTCCTTCTTCCTATCTTTCTTTCTTTTTTGCTCACTTTCGTGTCTTCCTTTCTAAGTTCTTTTTTCTTTCGTTTTCTAAACTTTTCATTCGTTCTAAGTTTTTTTCATATTTTGTTGTTTTTTCTTTAAACATCTTATTTTATGTTACATTTTTTTTCTAAAATATTTTCCCTTTTTTAAGCTTTTTTCAGCTTCCTTTTTTCTTTCACTTGCTATTTTTCTTTATTTTCTTCTTTTCTCTCAGTTTTTCCTTTTCTTTCTTTCTTTCTTTCTTTCTTTCTAAGCGTTTTCTTTCTGTTTTGCTCTTTTTAAGGCTTTCGTTTTCTTTTTATTTCTAAGTATTTTCTTTCTTTCATTGTTACTTTCTCGTGCCAACAATACGGCTTTCTTTCTTTCTTTTTTTCTTACACGCCTTCTTATACGTCTTTCTTTCTTTCTTTCTTTCTTATACGCCTTCTTATACGTCTTTCTTTCTTTCTTTCTTTCTTTCTTTCTTACACGCCTTCTTATACGTCTTTCTTTCTTTCTTTCTTACACGCCTTCTTATACGACTTTATTTCTTTCTTTCTTTCTTATACGTCTTTCTTTCTTTCTTTCTTTCTTTCTTTCTTTCTTAATCCACTCACAGATCCTATTCAAGATACGTTGCAAATAAAGTGTCGTAAACAAGTGAAGCGGCTGCTATAGACACTCAACTCGGTTGAACATTCCCTTAATTGACCAATCGTTTTCTGAAAGCGAGAAAGCAGACGACCGTGTGAGGCGTGGAATTAGTTTACAATAAACACAACGAGCCTTTGTGGGTCATAACTGATTCTGCTGCTTGTCGTAACTGTCAGGCCAAAAGTCCGAGTGTGTGCGATACCATTGTACAAGGGAGGGACTAGCTTCTCCTATTGAAGGCATAGACCGTCACGAAAAATGGATGATGCATCGTTGTTGTCCATGAGCAGTTATGCGACTAAAGAAAGGCGGATTCTTTATACATAATTTATCTTTCTTCTTCCTTTTTATTTTTGGAACCACAAACTCGGGAAGAGAATCGACAAAGAAATTTTTGGAATAACTGAAAAACAATTTTGATCTCGTGCTTATGAATACGACGACTATGTAACTCTTTGACAGAGAGAAAAAAGAAAAGGAAAAATACATTCAGGACATTTTTTAAATTTAATATTTTATATTGAATAGTTATTTCAATGACTTAAAAAAGAAACAAAAACACACAAAAGCAATATAAAAAATATATATATGTCGTGATTCTGATGATGTCAATCACCTGCTGGATTTTACAAGTTGAAAACTTATGAAAATCAAACGGATGCTTTATTAAAACAAAAAAATTTTAACTTACGCCGGTGTTTATTTGAAGGAATAAGAGAATTTATTACAGCGATCCATGTTTTATTAAACGTAAAAGGGGCATATTCAGAAGGAATTTTTGACCAACATAACGATTTTTAGAACGCAAAAAAAAAAAAAAAAAATGGGAAAAGTTTAATTTTCCTTATTCAACTTTTGACAAAAAAATTGGACATATTCGTAAACACCAGAAAAACCGGGAAATAAATAAACAAAAAAGATACACAAATATTTTTATTTTTATATAATACCATAATTTTAAAATAAAGATATTTAGTAACAAAATATTAAAAAGAAGTAATTTTATCGCTTATGAATAACAACTTAGAAGGGAGAAGCCGCTACATGTTCGTCATAATTTTATTTATAGCTATTTTTTAAATTTTAATTTAAGATGATTTTATTTATTTTCTGTATTTAGAGAGAGACAGAGACAGAGAAAAGTAACTCCCAACACCTTCTAGAGATCGTACAGAACAAACAAACCGATATTGTTTTGTTGACTATCGCTCGAAGAGTGAATTTGACTCTCACTAGGAACTCCCGGAAGCGCTTTAAAAGCCAAACTTAGTCAAAAACAAACGGTGATGATACCAAACGAATAGGGTTTTCTCTACGAGCTGATTTGATAACCCTATCGAATAGCCAAAATTACGTACTTATTATTATCTGAGCCTTCATCAGGCATTAATAGATATTTTGAAATTTTAATTTAAGATCATTTTATATATTTAAGGAGTGAGAAAAAAGAATATAACCCCAGCACATTTTCTCTGGATTATACAAAGAAAAAAAACTGATGATGTTTCGTTGACTATCACTCAGAGAGTGACTTCGACTCTCACTGGGAACTTTCAGAAGCGCCTGACTAAGATAAGCTTAGCAAAAAAAAAAAAAAAAAAAAAAATTAACGGCGAGGATGTCAAAGAAATATTTTTTTTTCTATGAGATGTTTTGGTAATAACCCTCTCGAATAGGCAAATATACATGCTTACTTGCTGTTCGTGCCGAGGTTAAAAATTAGGATTTTGAATGCTGATTTTCAAGGCAGACAAACCCACAATTGCCGTAAGACTATCTTCTTAACAGTATTTATTCTTAGAGTTTGTACTGTATTGAAGAAGGTATATATTTATTCGGATTACCGAACCGTCTTTATAAGGAGTGGATGAACAATTAACATACCGCTAAAGCCAACATTTCTTTAATATATATATATATATATATTGATGAGAAAAGTAACAATATGGAAATATAGCTACACTTGTTGATATCGCAATTAGTTTTACTTTTTATTTGCTTATTTAAAAAAAAAATTAAGCTATTATTGTTATATTTTAAAATTATTATTTTAACCTTTGAATTTGTTATAATCATTAACTTTAATAAGCATTTTCTACTGACACAATGTAAATCTAATTACTAATACTCCTATTATATAAACAAATTGCTTCAACTAATGGCTATAAAGTTCGGTTTCTAAATAATCTATCCCCAAAATTAACAATGCGTTTATTGACATAGAAATTAACCTTTGACATAAATAAATAATCTTTATTAAGTAACCGGATAAGCAAATGTTTAGTCATTGTTTACAAATGGAGATTTTAAATAAGACGATCCTTTCGAGGCGATATCATTCGAGTGTTTAAAATGGCGTCAATTAAGCGTCTGTAAATTTATAAATACTTAATTCGAGAAAGGTTTGTAATAACGAATGCGAAAACATTTTAAGGTGCAAATACTATAACTTTTTTTTATTTTGTTTCGTTGCCGTGTGTTTTATTTATTTTATTTCTGTCTTCAAACTAAAGCTAGGTCAGTGGCTTTATAAATCGGAATGCTACCAAATTCCCATTGTTCAGTCAGCCTTGAACCGTATGCAGGCTTCCAAATGCACGGGCATGCCCACCTGCATACCTTCGCTCCAACCCTCGCAACAGACGCTGCTAACTTCATGGGAAACGGTACCCTAGGTATTCTAACTACAAACGGTCCCATTCCGAGCATTGGTTGCAACAAAACAGCTCAAACTCTGGGGTCGGGTAGTGGGCACACCTCTTTTTTCATCGACGACATCCTCGGTAAAAACAACAAGAAAAACAATTCTGCTGCAAACAGTTCCGTCAACACTTGCAATAGCGTTAGCAGCAACAACAACAGCAACTGCATTAGCCATAATGACTGCGGAGGTCGCCATTCGAACCCCGGCTCGCCGCCTCCTCCTCCTCCTCCACACCATCACCATCATCATCACCCGACAAGGCCTACACCCTTTAACCCAGCTTTGGTTCAAACAACTCCCCCTGCTTCCATTTGTAAACCGTTACCCATTTACGACCACCCGACTCTGCTTCCTCCCCCAACATACATCAACAATGCCAGTGTACACGGTTACCACCACCACCCGGCACATACCCACCCAATAGGACAAATATATACGTTACCTTATGCAGCCAAACCGATAGTTGAATACCATTTTATAGACCGGCAGCATTCTTTTACAAAAGGTAAGTGAAATTTTCTTCTTATTATTTTCCCATTATTATTATTATTATTATTATTATTATTATTATTATTATTCGTATTTCCTTTGGTTTTTATACACATTCCTTTCCGGGTCCTAACCAGAAACCTGAGTTTGGAAAAGGCTTCATGAAATTTTCACTGTTCATCTTTGTATAAAAAAAAAAAAAAAAAAAAAAAAACAACCGCAAAAACAAAAAATAAAACATAAGTTCACGCACATTTTACATAGATAAAGCATTTCGTGATATGTGAACTGTAATTGTGAGTACAATGTTTTGTATTTCTTCGGTATGGGCTACCAGGAATCGCTTCAAAGAGTCTATCAGACACTTTTCCAATCAATCTGAGGGCTCCAAATACAACTGGAATTTTAAATGTTCTCATGTGCCACAGTTTCTAGATTTCCACTTCATTCTATTCCATAACAACAGTAAAATCCATCAATAAATACTCTCTAACCACGTCTTTTTAATAGAAAGTTAATTTCCTTCTAAACCAAACAAAATTTAATTAGTTTTTACTTTTTAATCGAATTCAAGCTAAGCAAGGAATTAAATCCACTGAGACACAAGGGTTACTGGGTGTGGAAGAGTTAGAAACAGGAACATTACTAAGGAGTGATAACTAAAGAAGAGTAATCAGGAGGAGAGTAGAAAGCCACTAAGACACAAGGAGTTACTGGAACATTACTAAGGAGTGAGAACTAAAGAAGAGTGATCATTAGGAGAGTAGAACGCAAATTACATTGCATATAAAGTTTAAAGTTGTCTGGAAAGTATAGATCCTTGTATTTTGATAGTTTTTTTTTTTTTAAAGAGCTTTAAATTTTTGTATTTCTTTAAAGCATGGGCTAGCAGAAATCCATTCAATGAGTCTATCAGACCCTTTTACAATCAATCCGAGGGCTCCAACTACAACTGGAATTTTAAATGTTCTCATGTGCCACATTTTTGAGATTTTCACTTCAAGATCCTTGTATTTTGATAGTTATTTGAAGAGGTTTAATTTTTTGTATTTCTTTAAGACATGAGCTACCAGGAATCTGTTCCCTTTTCCAATCAATCTGAGGGCTCCAACTACAACCGAGTCTATCGGTCTCTTTTCCAATCAATCTTAGGGTTCCAACTACAACTGGGATTATTGATCTCCTCATATGCCACATTTTTAAGATTTCCTCTTGCAGATCCTTCTATTTTGATAACTTTTAAAGAGCTTTAAATTTTTGTATTTCTTTATGGCATGGGCTTCGAAGAATCCTTTCAATGAGTCTATTGGTCCCTTTTCCAATCAATCTGAGGGTTCCAACTACAACTGGGATTATTGATCTCCTCATATGCCACATTTTTAAGATTTCCTCTTGCAGATCCTTCTATTTTGATAACTTTTAAAGAGCTTTAAATCTTTGTATTTCTTTAAGGCATGGGCTACCGGGAACCCGTTCAATGAGTCTATCGGACCCTTATCTAATCAATCTGAGAGATCCAACTACAACTGGAATTTTGATGTCCTCGTATGCTACACTTTTGAGATTTAGATTTTAAGGTCCTTGTATTTTGATAGTTTTCTGAAGATCTTTAAAGATACATTACAATCTGCAAGGACTGAGTGCCATGTCAATAAAAAGGTATGTTTTGTTTTTGTCGTCTTATGTCTGGCCGATTATCTTTGATTGTTCTGTTTGTGTATATTGTAAATATAGTTATTTCACAATTGATTTCAATCTATTATGAATAAGTCCTGAATTTTTCATCAAAATCCGACCATTATTTGGTTTTTGCAAGAATTTCCAAATTAATGTGTCTTTTACGGTCAAAAAGTACATTGTGCAATATTACGTTTTTTTTTACTTAATAAACGTTGCGGCAATTTAGGTCTCGCACTGAAGTAAGAAAAAAAAGAATTTCAACAAAAATTTCGAACGTGTTAGAAATAATTAAAAAATTTAAAAAATAATTAAAAAATTCTTTGATCAATCCTTTTTTTGCCGATAAAACTTTGTTTTTTATTTAGTTTGGGGTCTTTTTTCTTCATACTATACTGTTTTTTCAGCGATTTTGCGGAGGTACCTATAAAGTCATTATTAATGTTATTATTATCATTAAACAAAATTACCCTTCCAGTAATTTTCGACACTTAGAGAAAAGCGCGATTCATGGAAAGAAAAAGAAAAGAAAAACAATGTCCAACAATATTTCGACAGTATGTCTGTCTTCTTCAGGTGTTGAAAAATATTGGAAGATTTACGTCAGTCATTTTGTTTGTTATTATTATTATTATTATTATTATTATTATTATTATTCAGATCTGCAGTTCTGGGGTCACAAAGTATTTCTGTAATTCTGTATGGAAGATATTTCCTTCCACGTCACCCATATTATTATTAGTAGTAGTAGTAGTTAGTAGTAGTAATAGTAGTAGTAATACTTACTCTATTAAATTTGTTGGTATTCTGTTCCCTCCCACAGGATTGAATGAAACTGTAGCGCTTCTCTCGGAAACGTTATGACTTTTTCAGTTCAACCACATCATTATTATTATTATGTCATTTTTCATCATATTTCGATTTCTGCTTTGGTCTCACTACCAACCAAGTCTGCGGGGAGACCTAAGGCAGGTCGTGGCGTGTTGTTATGACTCCATTTCATGTTTTTCTATCTTCCCTATCATCCCCAGCATTACATAGATAAAGTTTTCCTTAGTGTGTGGGCTGTACTTAATAAGACAATTTTTTGTATATCTCTTAAGCTGGGGTTTCCAGGGATTCTTTCAATGTGTTCTTTTGTTCCATTTTTTATTATTATTATTATTATTATTATTATTATTATTATTATTATTATGTCATTTTCTTCATTATAATTTGATTTCTGCTATGGTCGCACTACCTACCAAGTCTGCAGGAAGACCCAAGGAAGGTCGTGGTGTGTTGTTATGGCTCCATTTCATGTTTTTCATATCTCCCTAACATCCTTAGCGTTACATAGACAAAGTTCTCCTGTGTGGGCTGTACTTAACAAGACAATTTTTTGTCTATCTCTTAAGCTGGGGTTTCCAGGAATTCTTTCAATTTCTGTTTTATTTATTTTTTTTTGTTCCATTTTTTATCATTCCAAGTGTACCCACTATCACTGGTATGATACTTATTATTATTATTATTATTATTATTACTATTATTATTATTATTATTATTTCCTTTGATTTCTGTTGTTTACATATTTCCCTCTGGGTCCCAACCAGAGACCTAAGGTTAGAAATGGCTTCATGGCGTTTTCCCTTACTCAATTATAGTAAAAAATAAATAAAACACTTGAACATCGCACATACTATACATATAGCTCTTCGTAATGTATGAGCTGGACTCGTGAGTATAATTTTTTGTATTTTTTAAGGCTTGAGCTACTAGGAATCCATTCATTGAGTCTATCAGACCCTTTTCCAATCAATCTGAGGGCTCCAACTACAAATGGGATTATTCCTGTCCTTATGCGTCACATTTTTGAGATTTCGATTTCAAGATCCTTGTATTTTGATAGCTTTTGAAGATCTTCGAAGATACACTACAATCTGTAGGGCCTGCAATGTTAATAAGGAAAACGCATTCTGTTTTTCGTTATCTTTGATCACTATTTCCCGGCGATGGTCTGTGTGGATTGTACTGTCAGAAAAATAAAATCATTATTATTATTATTATTATTAATTTCTTTTTGACCTGCAAACAATCACATACCGAGTCACAATCAATAACCTAGGTCAAGCGAAGGAGGTGATTATTGTATCCACTTAAGGACGTACGGCCACATCACGGTGAAACATCGATTCAAAGTTAAGCAACGTCGAGCCTGGTTAGTGTCTAGATGGGTGACCGCTCGGGAATACAAGCTTGAAGGTTCGGGAGGTGTAGGGGTATTACGGCCACATCACGTTGAAACACTTTTTCTCGTACAATTATCAAAGTTAAGCAACGTTGAGCCTGGTCAGTACCAAGGTGGGTGACAGCTGAGGAATACTAGGTTCTGTAAGCTCGGATGTACTGGGAGTGTATTGGAATTGTTAATCGGAGAGCTGAGTTCTAATTCCAGTTGGGTTCGTTATATTCACTTAAGTATTCAAATACCCTTGGGGAAGGTATGAATCTATCTATTCTCTCCTCAACTATGGGTTAATTAGTAAGACTAGTATTACTAAACCATTATTATCACCCCACCCCAACTCTTACAATCTAAACATATTTTCTAGCTTTAAATAACCTGTACAGAATTTATAAGCCGTAGAAAATGAATGAATGAATCAATTAAATATTGATTAGCTACACAGGTATGTCTTTTAGATTTTTTACATTATATGAAATATAAATGTATAGAAACTACCATGGCCACAAAATGAGGGGTCAGTTTATATATTGATAGTAATATAGAATTCATCCTTCACTTTATATACTCATCATAATTTCTTGCTTGTTGATAAGCCATAGAAAACGAATCAATCAATCAATCAATCAAACATTGATTGCCTACACAGGCATGTCCTTTCTATCAATTTATATTCTCTGGGTTATAAATGTATAGAAACTAATGTTTCTCCTAAGTAAAGGATAACAGTATAGATTTGATCCCTCACTTTATATTCATATTATACTTTCTTGTTTGTTTATCAAAATCTGATTAGTTATTAATCCATCGTTTTTCTTACACCATCTATGGTTTATTTAGTAGGACTTGTATCGCTAAACGATTGATATTACTAAAAAAATAATTACTATCTGAAAACACTTTCTGGCTTTAAATAACCAAATAACATAAAAAAAGAACAAATCACTCAATTAAAATCAACAGTCTATAAATCGATAACCATTTTCACTCCATTTTATGGGGGTCTATATCTATTAAAATTATGAATTAAAAAAATGTATAAATTCATAAGCTTATCTTTTATATCTTTAGAATCCGGCATGCTTTAAAATTAAAAATAAATAATAAATGTGTGCGTGAATATATATATATATATATATATATATATATATATATATATATATATATATTAAAAAATTAAAATTAAATATTGCCTGTGTAAACCGATAAATTTAATTATATTGTATTCTCTGTCTGAACCAGTGTTAATATTTAATAATAGGATCCAAGCCGTTTTTTTCAGATTTATGAACAATATATATATATATATATATATATATATATATATATATATATATATATTGAAACAGCCATATGATCGTAGAGAAGAGTACATATATAGAAGAAATTATGTACATGTTCTAAAACATAATTTATAATAAATATTCACAGCTCTATACATCATATATCGAGCACTGTTTTAAATTAATGTTTTGGACGGAAAAAAAATCTTTCTTTTTCTCTCCTCATTCTATACTCACACGGATATATATATATATATATATATATGTGTGTGTGTGTGTGTGTGTGTGTGTGTGTGTGTGTGTGTGTGTTTAAGTACGAGCTTCTGTGTGCATGAATATGTCAATATATATGCACAAATATGTATGTATGTACGTACTAATATATGCATATATATATATGCATGTCCGTATATATATATATATATATATATATATATATATACGTGCGTGTATGCGTGCGCGCTCTATGAGCAGTCTTGCTGCTCAAGCAAACTCTAATTTAACGCCGATTTCCTTCTACCGAGAAGAACGCAGTTCGATTCCTGTCGGAGAGCCCACGTAAAGTGATGAAATCTTTCCGCCAGTTTAATACTGCACTTAAATTCATAAACTCTAGTTATCAAAGAAAAATCTTAATCAGGACAATTACCATGAAATTATATATATATATATATATATATATATATATTAGTCATCCACATACAATCCTGTTAGGCTGTACTACAACTCAGCAATGTGGCTCGACATATGCACTTGCTTCTGACCGAGATCGAAACTTGACCGATTTGGTGTCAGTCGGAGTCGCTACCCATTAAGCCATAGGTGCAGGAAATCAGAGCATGGAAATTATCGCAGAAGTGGAAACTGTTTTTAAAACATTCTTTTCTAGGGCTCAATCGTAATGAGAGCATTATATATATATATATATATATATATATATATATATATATATATATATATATATATATATATATATATATATATATGCAAACTTTTAAATATACTCGTTTCGAAAAACCCTCCGCGTATATACGCGGAAGGAAAAATAGTTGTAAAAGAAGAAAGAGCTAAGCACATGAACATCAGCCAAAGCGATTTGAACCGAGCCAGTACGTAGCCCAAAGAAAAAACCCGAGACGAGTAATCAATAACCAAAAAGCGCTCAATACGTAAGCAGAGCTGAATAAATAAATTAACCTAGTGAAGCAACAAACCTACCAAGGTTTCACCTAAACGGATCTTCCCTGAAGATCCATATATATATATATATATATATATATATATATATATATATATATAGTAATCATTATACTGCAACTGCTTGATGATGATGTTGTTTTAACACCGAAACTTTATAGATTAAGTTGCAGTATGCAATTAATATAAAAAGAACAATGACACTGTACATATATTCATGCTCTACTTTTGTATTGAGCACTTTCTAAAGTAAATACCTAACTGTGGAATATACATCCATTAGTAACCATTACACACACACACACACACACACACACACACACACACACACACACACACATATATATATATATATATTGTTAAATGTAACAGACAATGAATGTCTATTATGTTTAATCATGAACCGTTCTAAACACCGTATTTTGGCTTTAATTTCAGGTGAAAATAAAAACAAAAATTGTCAAACATTTACGAACTGCGTCTGCTTCTCGGTTACTGTTATCGTCGCATAGCAATGTTTTATGTCAACACAAATTATAAATCATAGTTTAGAATATGTACAAGTGTACATTTTGTTTCAACATTGAAAGGACAATGTCTCATCAGGTAGTCTGAAGGGAGATGAAAAATTCTTTTCCTTATATTGGTAAATTTTTTGTGAGAAGTAAATGGGGTAGAGAAAATAGGAAATCAGAATTAGAAGTTGTAAATTAGAATTTTAACAAAAAGAGGAAAGAGGAAAATGGGGAGAAAGGAGGAGAGAGGTGATTAATGGATATGTTGAAAATTTTAGAGGCAGGTTAAACGGTAGAAGATAAGGTATGGTTCTTTACGCCTTTTCATGACCAGGCCTTTGGGTTTAACAAAGAAAAAAAAAAGCAGTAAAAGAAGAAAATGTATATGGGGTGGAAGGGAGTAGGAGAGGATGGACTAAGAAGAGATAGTAATTGGTAGTGGATAAATATATCTGTATTAGTGAAGTTTAAGGCTACAAATATTTTTGTATTCAAACTTACTTTTTATATTTAACTAGCAGTATAGCCCGGCATTGCTCGGGTGTAATGATAACTAAAACTAATCCATAGTTCTGGAGCTCAGACTCTTTGGACGTTAGCACGAAAGACTAAAAAGCAATAATTGTTTCCAGTTAAATCGAAACCGTAGACTGAAAGAAAAATGAATGGATGTAAGTTAAATTTTGATTGCCTGGTATCAAATAAGTTTTTTCGTCGTAAACTGAATCTTGAAGGCTAAATAAGTCCTCTGAGTAAATGGTATCATGGCTGAGACTAAGAACTACAATTATGCCTACTTAGAACTAAACTCGAAGCAAAAACTGAAATAAAAAGGCTGAAAAAAAATACAGACATACAGGCAGATAAACAGACACACACACACACAAACACCTTACCTTTTATATATATATATATTATCGATTTTCTGCACTATTGTCAGAACTGCAACCTTGAAACTTCTGAATATCGTTTCTTATGTCTTTGTCTATGAGTGTATCAAATTTGATTAAAATCGGACCACTCCTTCTATAACCCGATTTTTTCGATTATCGATTTTCGATATTTATCAGGGGTACCTTGACACAAACCTAGCTAAGAACACTCGCAGACGCTTATAGTACAACTGTGTAAATTTTCAAGAAAATCGGTTCAGCCGTTTCGGAGTCTATAGGTAACGGACGCACACACACACAGACAAAGTTCCATTTATAAATAAGTTTTGATATATATTTGTCTTTAGACTTAATTTAGAATTTAAGAATACTTTTTATACAGAAAATTTTAATTAAATCCCAATTTGTAGTATGAAATAAAGGTAAAATTAGAGGTAAAAATATATATAAGTGGAGAGAGTATACACTTAAAAGTGAATATCGTGGCATTAATATTAATACTATAAAGATTTATAGCTTGTAAAGATCCTAACTTTAGATTTTGCAATTTTAGCATGATTGTAGGGTTAGTTCTTTAATGTGTTTGCAATTGACTGTAGTTTCATGCCTCTGGTTTAGTAATATGTCGCTCCTCATGTATTTAATGATTTCCATTTTTTCTTGTAGACAAAGGAAACATGGTTCCTTTACCGATTTAGATGTTCTTGCCTATTTGAGGATTTTCCATTTAACTTTAGGTGGTTTATTTTCGTTTTTCAGCTTCCAAAAATATTTAGAAAGTCATATGATATTTCGTTTGTCCTTGTTATTGAAGGATGAGAGATGATTGTAAAAGGGCTTTTTAAAAACGTTCATAGTGCTTCCGATATAAATTTTAGCATCCTTAGATTCTCCACGAATGAAATCGAACACATGTACCAGGGATTTTGTTAAGCATTTATTAGGTAAGGGGCATTGGTTTGGGTTTCTACAATTACAAAAGTTATTATGGGGCAAACTGACTTAAGTATTAAGTGTTTTTGTTGTATGATTTCAATATTTTATTGTTATGTTTTTTAATTATGATTTCTAAATTGTCGGAGCAAATATAACTGAGTTTTATTGTATTCCTATTGAAAATTTTGCTTAAACGGTTTTTTTTGTTTGTTTTTTTTGGAAATGTTTATCTATTAGCTTAAGAAATTTATGTCCCAGTTTAAAATTAACTAACGCATTAAATATTACCATATGATTTGTCTGTTTCTATTTTTTCTTTTTGAGCTACTAAATTTTTCTTATAATATATATGTATACGAAAATAAAAAAAAAGATTAGATTGAATCGAGTCTTAGGCTAGGTTACCTGCTAAGAAAGTGGGATCACTCTGTCTTGCGAGAAAATTTTTCTCTCCCAATCTATCTTACATATCTATACATCTAACATTTGTTCATGCTTAAAATATTTCACTTCAAATATCTATCCCACATGTCTATAAATTTACATTTCATACTTAGAATATTACTGCCACATATGGTCCGATGCTCCTGCTATTTATCTAGAGCTCCTTGATAGAATCCAAAGAAGAATCAGCAATATTATTGATCCTGACTTGGCGTTTCGGCTTCAGTCAGTTTTTCAGTGCCATAAGGTAGCCTCCCTGTGCCTTTTCTATAAATAATTTCATCGTAATTAGTCGTATAAGCTCTTCGTTACTGTGACTCTTGGAATTTAAGCGAAGTACTAGATTGGTTAATGATGTGAGTTGTGGTGCAGTGGATATCGACTCGGAACGAGAAATCAGGGAGCTGAGTTCGAATTCCAGTTGAATTCCTTGAATCACTTACACACAATTACCCTTGGGAAAGGCATTAATCCGTCTCTTTCCTCCAGTTATGGGTTAAATAATAAGACAGATTGGGTTCTATAGCCTTGGCTGGCAACCAGTCTACCGCAGAAAGTAATGGCAACCTACTGCGGAATAATCTTCTGCCCACTCAGTCATGTCTCTTTTGAGACATCACCCAAAGCGTGTATCGTGTATGGCACTTAATTGACTGACTGATTAGATTGGTGACTAGATCATACCAATTTACTGTTGAGCTGAGTAGATGTAACGATAAAATCTATACTAAAAGTTACTTTTTAGCAATTCTCACCTATGGAACTTCCTCCTGGCCCCATGCTTTTCTGCCAACTTTAATTTACAAAAATTTAAATGCAAAGTCACGGTCCGGTGTATGACGGTAAACTGCATCCGGCAGCAAGATTGATTGCTGTTGTTCCCAGGTCCACCCTGACCTGGAGTGGTAGCACCTGTTAGGGACCCAACTATGGGCAAATGGTTAACCCCCAAACTGGGGTCAAAACACCATGAAAGCATAAAAATACTTTTATAGAAAAATATAGATTTTTGAAAGAAAAAATTATTACCATAACACATTTTTGTAGGAAAAATTACCAGCAATATATTTTTTAATACAAAACTAGAAGACATCTTCAGTTTTCTAAAATAACAATTTTCATCAAAATCTGACTAAATCAACCTTCTCACAATAACCGAACATTTTGGATTTCAATAACCCGCAAAGGTGTTGATATGCCGTTAAACAAAACTCAAACCCAAAACCAAATGCAATGTCAATCACTATATAGTGTCTTCCTGATTACTCTTCTTCTGCTGTCGCTTCTTAGCAATGTTTCTTAGTAATCCATTGTGTTTTAGTGGCTTTATTGCCTTACACGGGATGAACTCGTTAAAAGAAAAAAATGATGAACTAGCATAGAGCTTATAAAATAGGTAAAGATCTAACGTCTATTAGTATGATAAACAAACTCAGAAAATAATGGGGCAGGTGTATTTCACGAGATATTTGAGTGTAGTTCAAATGGCCTGGATATCATGTAACCTGATCTGATGAACAGTGAAAGATTAAACTTAATACGAAAGCAGGAATATTGTCTCATTGTAAGACGGGAGTTTCACCAGACGGCTTGAAAGTTTTTAATGCGGTCCCTCGAAAATGCGGGAAACTCTAGCATCTGTCGTGGTGGCTACAAGATTAATTCGGCAATAATTCGGACAACTGCTAGACACTAACAATATTTACAGAAACGTTTTATTGTCACAAATTTATTGCACTATTTATTATGTGTGGGGTTTCTTCAGGACGTAGGCGATCATGGCCCTCTACATCTCCCTATCCCTTGTAGCTCTTAACACTCTTTCTCTTGTTACTCTCTCCCAAACTCTACCCTGCCATTCATTTGCTCAAGCCCATCAAGTATGCTTTTCTCTTTTTCCCTCTATCTGTCCTGTGAGTATCAGATTCACCAAGCCATCCTTCCTGATTACATGTCCCATAAACTTCAGCTGCTTTTTCCTGATCTAAAGTATCAGTTTCCTTTTTATTTCCATCGTCTCCAAAACCTCGTCGTTGCTCAAATGTTCGGTCCATGGTATCCTCATCATCCTTCTGTAGAACCACATTTCGGTTGCTTCAAGTTTTTTCATTCATCTTTGATGAGATTGTCCAGCATTCGCTGCCATATTGAATGACAGACATCACATAGCAATCCACTATCCTCGTCTTTGTTTTCAACGAAATTTTCCTGTCTCTCAATATTCTATTCCATTTTTGGAACGCCAGACCAATGCGCCTTCGGATCTCCATTCTATGTTGAAACATTTCCCAGGTATTTAAATTTCTGTATTTGCTTGGTTTTAGTATCCCCCGGCTTGTAATTGGCATTTTAGACTCCTCTTTGGTCTTCAGTTTTCTTGTAGTCATTTGTTTCTGCTTTTCTCTAGCTAAATAGCTAAAGTGTTTATGTTTATATATATATATATATATATATATATATATATATATATATATATATATATATGGGGGGGGGGGGAGTTAATGAGTATACATATTTGTATACACGCAGGTACATACCGATATATAAACATTTATCTGGTGTGAATAGAACAGTGCTCAATATAATATAAGAGCTACAAGTATTTATTAATAAATCTAAATATTATCCTACGTTTAAGCACTACTCAATATTTCATGCACTACGCAATCATCAGGTGCATATTATATTATATATATGTATAGGAATTAATGTATTATATATATGTATAAGAATTAATGTATTATATATATATATATATATATATATATATATATATATATATATATATAGAATTAACGTATTATATATATATGTATAAGAATTAATGTATTATATATATCTATAAGAATTAAGGCAAATAAACAAATTGTTACCTAGTTGATTTATGCTTACTTCAGCATCCCGACTATAGAGTTTCGTCGCATCGTCCACTCGTCAGAGGAATCAGCAATTGACTGGTAATTTCTCGTTTATTTGTTCTCTTTTCATTGATGCAAGGTTTATACAAAAATAATGCATCTATGGGTAGCAACCTTACTTTTAAACATGTTTCACTAAATATGACACACAAGAAAAAGTTACTTTCATTTACATTTTGCTCAGCATTCTAAATTTTTTTCTTTCGTGGGGTTAAGGAGCTATAAAAATTGACCCAATACTTTCGACCACATATTTAGCCATTTTCAAGTTTATCGATAATTATTGTTAATTTCTTTTCATTGGCGTCTTTTAAAATGTAAGTGTGTATATTAACGCGCGCACACACACACACACACACACACACACACACACACACACACACACACACACACACACATATATATATATATATATATATATTTTAAACATATACTGTTAAATATAAGAGACAATGAATGTCTATTATGTTTAATCATGAGCCGTTCTAAACGTCGTATTTTGGCTTTAATTTCAGTTGAAAATAAAGACAAAAATTCTCCAACATTTAATAATGAAGATGGCTCATGTGAGCCGAAAGCTTAGAACCAAATTAACAAAAAAATTATCCAAATGTTGGAGAATTTTTGTCTTTATTTTCAACTGAAATTAAAGCCAAAATATGAGGTTTAGAACGGCTCATGATTAAACATATTATGCATTCATTGTCTCTTATATTTAACAGTATATGTTTAGAAAATTATTTGCTGCCACGATACACTATATATATATATATATATATATATATATATATATATATATATATATATATATATATCGGATTTCTGATTATTAGTTTGGATGATACATATTTCACCGCTTTGGTGTTCTTAGCGCGGCTCTTAAGATCCAAATCTTTGGATTTGAACACCAAAGCGGTGAAATATGTATCATCCAAACTAATAATCAGAAATCCGTTATGAATTTAACATTGAGTTCTCTCGAGTTCGTCTCTTTTGAAATTTACCCGGATTACATACCAAGTGTACATTATATATATATATATATATATATATATATATATATATATATATATATATGTGTGTGTATGTGTGTGTGTGTGTGTGTGTGTATATATATATATACACACACACACACACACACACACACACACACATGTTATGCCCTACAATATTTGCTGTATTGAGCACTTTTATAAAAAAACAAATAAATAAATACCGGACAACTCGGAATTGTAAAACTCTTGGTTCTGTTTACCTGGATATATATATTTATATATATTGCATATAAAAAAAAATTAAATTTTCTTCAATCGTATGGCCATTTCGACGGATAAATTTAACACCCATCTCACCAGTGAGATCAAAATATTATGATGAGATGAGTCTTAAATCTACCCGTCGAATGTCTATCTGATTTAAGAAAATTTGAATATTTTTATATATAAAAAAATATTGGCTCTGTAAATAAATAGATTTAATCACATTGAGCCCTCTGGCTGGATCAGTGTTAATATTTAATATTAATAAGATCCTTCGAGATTTACCTCCAAACCGTTTTTGATATATATATATATGAAATGAATATAAATTTTTTCAGGAACAACGCAATCGTCATGAATGAAAACTGTCTGTTGCATAATTTAAATATTGATATTTATACCGTACTGAAATGAAAATTGACCATTTTATTTACGGGGTGATGTGGTTAATAAAAATAATGATATAAAGTAATATATGTACATATATACACAGAGAAAAAAATATATATGCAAGTATGGGTGGAATAATATTCCTTGTCCAAAGAAACACTATTTTTTAAAAAGTGCTCAATACAAAGTAGAGCTAATAATATTTATTCAGAAATTATAACATGGATATGTTACAATATCACTACAAAAGTAGCTTCAAGAAGTGTCGAAACAAAATAGCTACTTTTGTAGTGATATTGTAACATATCAATGTTATAATTTCTGAATAAATATTATATATATATATATATATATATATATATATATATATATGTCCCTGACAAATGAGAACATCATGACGGTCTTCACGAAACTTCGAATTCAGCATGAATCTACTCACTTAACGAGACAATCTTTTTTATATACAAGTCTCATTAAAAACGATTGTATTTAATTTTTATTGCGTCACTATAACCTAAGGCGACTTTAATGAAACGTATATATATATATATATATATATATATATAGCTAAAATTTTTAATACTGCCTGATGATGGTGTTTATATATGTTTATGATATACTTTTGTATTGAGCACTTTTTGAAAGTAAATATTTTAATGTGGAATGTACTTTTATTAGTAACCATATATATATATATATACTTCGTAACGTAAATTAATAAATATACATATGTATATTTATTAATATATATATATTTATAATTATATATATGTCATATAAATGTGGATGTCATGACATATCCACAGTTGTATATGAGGGTATGTCATGATATTTGTGTATACGTTTGTATTATATTAAAACCTACTTTAGATTTGTGTTTGAGTTATAGACATATTTTTAGATTTAGTGTATATATACATAATATTTATTCAGAAATTATAACATGGATATGTTACAATATCACTACAAAAGTAGCTTCAAGAAGTGTCGAAACAAAATAGCTACTTTTGTAGTGATATTGTAATATATCCATGTTATAATTTCTGAATAAATATTATATATATATATATATATATATATATATATATATACGCACATTTCTAAAGAAGTAATAGGTAATGGTCGTTTTATTTATTAATTCAGTAGTTTTTTTTATCTTTTTAAACATTATTTTCGTGGATACTCGTATTTGAGTAGACGCTCCGTTTATTTATTAAAGACTATATTTATTTATTTATTTTCTTCTACCGTTCTAAACATTATATATATAAATTAAAATCAAAATAAATTTTCAAAATTCAAAAATGTTGTTTGAACATTTTTTAATTTTGAAAATTTATTTTAATTTATATTGGCTCTGTATTTTTAATTACATTGATCTTTCCTCCTGTATCATTTTTTTAATATTAAAAAAAAAAAATATTAATTAAATCAGGTTCTTGGGATTTACCTTCCTACTTTTAAGTTTTGGATTAAAGTTATTAGATAGATAGATAGATAGATAGATAGATAGATAGATAGATAGATAGATAGATAGATAGATAGATATGAATAGACAAGGATAGATAGATAGATAGATAGATAGATAGATAGATAGATAGATAGATAGATGGATGGATGGATAGATAGATAGATATGAATAGACAAGGATAGATAGATAGATAGATAGATAGATAGATAGATAGATAGATAGATAGATAGATATGAATAGACATAGATAGATAGATAGATAGATAGATAGATAGATAGATAGATAGATAGATATGAATAAACTAGGATAGATAGATAGATAGATAGATAATGAACAGACTGAGATAGATAGATAGATAGATAGATAGATAGATAGATAGATAGATATGAATAAACAAGGATAGATAGATAGATAGATAGATAGATAGATAGATAGATAGATAGATAGATAGATAGATAGATAGATAGATAGATAGATAGATATGAATAAACAAGGATAGATAGATATGAATAGACAATGATAGATAGATAGATAGATAGATAGATAGATAGATAGATAGATAGATAGATAGATAGTGTATCTCTAAGGATTCGAACATGAGTCAGTTCTGGCATTTCGGATCGAACGATAGTTCCATCTAGCGAGGGATACGCAGGTACATCTTGCCGGAATGTGCATACTTTTTTTAAATAGTTTTTTTTTTTTTTATTGTGAACGTCTAGTAAGTATGTGTATTCATTAAAAATTACTTTTAATAAAACAAAAAATACACAGGCGTGCACACATATACATATATAATAATAATAATAATAATAATAATAATAGTGGTATAAAATAATGGATATATATTCTGCAGTTTGGTAAGGTTTACTTATTATCAGTCAGTTAAGTGTCATACGTGATACACGTTTTTGTCTCGAAAGAGACATGACTGACTGGGCAGAAAATTATTCCGCATTAGGTTGCCATTGCTATAGAACGAAATTATTTAACCCGTAACTGGAGGGAAGGGACGGATTAATACCTTTCCCAAGGGTATTTGCGTGCAAGTTTTTTTTTTTTTAATCATATCACCTCGAGCAAGCAACATGCCACTGATGTGCAGGGGGCTACGTAAGAGTGAAAAGATTATAAGAGAGAAAGCCGGAAACCACATCCTAAACAGGGAACAAGGGATGAGCCTGTACACCTGTTCAATAGACGTGGGTGGAGTGTGAACCGGGCGATAGTTTAGTCTATCTACTTCAAAAGCAGGCCATTCAACTGGAGTTCAAACTTGGCTCCGCTGCACCACAATGCACATCCTCACCACAAGACAAAGTGCTCAACACAGCTGTACAGTATTTATAGTGTTATAGTTATTATTAATATTATTATTAATATTAAAGTTATTATTAATATTATTATTAATATTAAAGTTATTATTAATATTAAAGTTATTATTAATATTATAAACTGAATTATGACTGAAACTCAAAAGCCTTCAGGTTTTGCACTTGACATAGAAACCTGAAAGCTTTTTTAGTTACAATCCCATATGTTATTATTATAACACTCTCTCTCTCTCTCTCTCTCTCTCTCTATATATATATATATATATATATATATATATAATCATCATCATCATCATCATCATCCCACCCTTTTACAACCAATGGTGTGTAGGGCAGTAGCTTTTTGTTACTGTTTCCGTAACAAACCGTCTTTTATGGGGCAGGGTTGTTAGCCCTGCGCCCAACCCCCAAATCTGGAGGACCGGTGGACCATTCTTGGTCCTTAATTTATAGCACCTTGTATTCCCAAACGGTCACCCATCTGAGTACTAACCAGGTTCGATGTTGTTTAACTTCGGTGATCGCACGAGAACCGGTGCATTCAACACGGTATAGCCTTGTATATATAATCAAAACAAAAAAAAATTAATTCTCAGTTTATCTATCCTCACCTCACAAACATCACGTGCTTTCTGTAAATAATTTTTTTTTTATCAAAGCCTCCTGACTAGTGGATACTAATTATTATTATGTCATTTTTTAAATTATATTTCGATTTCTGCTATGGTCGCACTACCAACCAAATCTGCGGGAAGACCTAAGGCAAGTCGTTGCGTATTGTTATGGCTCCATTTCATGTTTGTCTATCTTCCCCATCATCCCTAGCGTTACATAGACAAAGTTCTCCTTAGTGTGTGGGCTGTACTTAATAAGACAATTTTTTTGTATATCTCTTAAGCTGGGGTTTCCAGGGATTCTTTCAAATGTGTTGTTTTGTTCCATTTTTTATCATTTCAAGTGCACCTACTATCACTGGCACAACTCTTGTTTTCAGTTTCCACATTTTTTCTATTTCAATTTCCAGTTCTTTATATTTTGACAGTTTTTCGAATTCCTTGGTTACTATGTTACAATCCGCTGGACAAGCCATATCAATTAATAGACAAGTTTTCGCTTTTTGGTTTTTAACAATAATGTCCGGCCTATTTGCTTCAATTTTTCTGTCTGTGTAGATGGTGTAATCCCATAGAATGGTGACATCTTCTATTTCTGTAACCGGTGCTGGGTGATGTTCATATCAGTGTCTGTTTACAGATTTTCCATAGTGTTTGCACATTGCCCAATGTAAATATTGCCCCACTCTATCGTGGCGATTTTTTATATTCATTTGGCGCAAGTACAGAACAGCCTGAGATTAGATGGTCTATTGTTTCTTGGTGTTTATCACAAAACCTGCATTTTGGATCCATATTATTATGTATAATATTTGCCTGAAAGTTTCAGGTGAAAAGACTTTGGTCTTGCGCTGCAAGAATAAAGCCTTCAGTCTCAGACTTTAATCCAGATGCACGTAACCATCGATGAGTGTTAACATTATCAACATTGGATTTATTGGCACGCTCTGGATATTGGCCATGCCGAGGTTTGTCCTGTTTCATCTGTTCAAAAGCTTTAACTTTAACTTTCATTTTTATATTTTTTGCCGCAATAGTTGGTTCTTGGCTTCTGTTTTGCTTGTCTACAGAATCTACTAACTGTAAATCTTGTTTGTATTTACTGCCTTCTTTTTCTTTGAATTCTGCTGGATACATTTTTCCTTCCGGGACCTAAAGTCAGAAAATGCACTTCATGACATTTTCCGCTGGTCATTTTTGCAAAAGCAAAAAAAATTAAAAAAATGAAATACCTTTAGATCACACACATTTTATATAGATAAACCTCTTCGCAATGTGTGAGCTGTACTTATGAGTACAGTTGTTTGTTTTTTCTTTAAGGTATTCGCTACCAGGGGTCCCGTTAATGAGTCTATTGGTTCTTTTTTCAATCAATCCGAGTGCTCTGATTAGAACTGGAATTATTGCTCTCCATTTCTTCATGTGCCACATTTTTGAGATTTCTACTTCAAAATTTTTGTATTTTGATAGTTTTGATACATTACAGTCTGCAAGGACTGCACTTTCTCTTCTTGAAGTCTTTGATCCCCGATCTCTGGGTGATTAGCCTTGATTGTTCTGTCTGTGTCTAATGTAAAGTCCCATAAAATTATTACTGGTTCTCTCTTTGTAACAAGGTGTGGGGGATATTCATATGAATTTCTTGTGGTTTCCTTCCCATAAAAATTGCATATTTTCGAGTGCAAATATTGGATAACTCTGCCATGCAGACTTTTATATTCAGGGGGTTCTAACACTATTATTATTATTATTATTATTATTTCCCTTGATTTATCTTTTCTATCAATTTTCTTTCCAGTACCAACTAGAGACCTAAGGTCAGCAATGGCATCATAGCCTAGGAGCATATACACTTTATATTGTTGAAGCCCTTCGTAAGGTTTTCTTTATGGGTACCAAGTGATATCTTCAATGAATCTAACGAACCCTTTTCCAATCAATCTGAGGCCTCCAACTATGACTGGGATTATTGATGTCCTCATGTGCCGAATTTTTTAGATTTCAATTTCAAGGTCCATGTATTTTGATAGTTTTTTCTTTTTAAATAGATTTAAATTTTTATATTTCTTTAAGACATTGGCTACCAGGAATGTGTTCAATGAGTCTATCTGATCCTTTTCCAATCAATCCAGTTTTTTGTAATACCTTCAAAGATACATTCGTCTTCGTAGACTGTCATGTCAATAAAAAAGCACTTTCTGTTCTTCTGGTCTTTGATCCCCGATGTCTGGGTGATTAGCTTTGAGTGTACAGTCAGTGTTTATTTAAAAGTCCGTTAAAATTGTGACAAGTCGGATTCTCTTTAACCGGGTTTAGGTAGTGTTCATACCAGTTTTTTGGAGTCGTTCCTGTAGAAGTTGCAGATTTCCAGTGTGGATACTGGCTCACTCCGTCACGTCGAGTTTTATATATTATATGTCGTCAACCATTTTTTTCTGTTGTATACACTTTGTCTTTCGGGTCCCAGCCAAAGACCTAGGGTCATAAATATCTTCATGAAATTTTCCACTGATCATTTTTGTAAAAACAAAAACAAAAATCGTAAGATGACACACAGTTTACATAGATACAGCTCTTCGTAATGTGTCAGTCAGTTAAGTGCCATACGTGAAACACGCTTGGGCGATCATGTCTCGAAAGAGACATGACTGACTGGGCAGAAGATTATCCCGCAGTAGGTTGCCATTGATTTCTGCGGTAGATTGGTTGCCAGCCAAGGCTATAGAACCCAATCTGTCCTATTATTTAACCCATAACTGGAAGGAAGAGACGGATTAATGTCTTTCCCAAGGGTATTTGCACGTAAGTGAATGCCATGAATTCAACTGGAATTCGAACTCGGCTCCCCGATTTTTCGTAATTTGTAATTTATTTCATAGTCCGGCGTTTCCCGTGCAACTCAGAACATTTTAGTAAAAAAAATAATTATATAAAAAAATTGCTGTTTTAAAATTGTTAAAAAATTCCATTAAAAAATCTATTGTTTGTTTTTTTTTTGTTTTGCGTAAACGTGATTTGATGTTTTGTGTGACATTGTAAACAACATTGCGTTTGTTTTTGTTTCAAAATTATGGGGGAAAATATTTACATTTTTTTGTTGACCATATGAATTTTTAAAACGTCGGAATAAAAGACTCATTTTTTTTTTTTAATAAAAATATATTTTAGTCACGTTTGACACTTGTGATTTGATTTCTGTGGCGTAGTTTAACAACCATCTTAGATCTTAGATCTTTTACGGAGCAAATGGCTTATCGGCTTCATTGGCCAAAAAGTGCAAAAGGGAAAATTGCTGAACTTAAACTCAAAAAGTATGTGTTAACCTGGCTTCCCTGTAGATATGTGTCCCTAGAAAGTTTGAATGGCGTAGCTTAAAAAATGTAGACGTGCATAGGGAACAGTCACACACAGACTCACAGATTGCCTTTTATATCTAAGACAAGGATGTGTCTTTTCATCGGATTTGTTCAACCTATACAGCGAGAATATTTTGAGGACCCTAGATGACACACCAGGATTTGTTATTGGAGGCCACAACCTGAACAACATAAGATACGCGGACGATACAGTACTGATTGCGGACACGGAAAGGAAACTGCAAGATCTCATACAGAAAGTAGCAGTGGAGAGTGACAAGAAGGGACTACAAATAAACTTTAAGAAAACTGAGTGCATGGTCATCAGCAATAGATACAACCCAAAATGCCAAATACAGGTGGGGGATAACAGAATCAAACAAGTCCAAGAATTTAAGTACCTAGGAAGTGTTCTAACAGGAGATGGAAAGTGCGACACGGAGATCCGAAGGCGAATTGGCATGGCAAAGGACGCGTTCCAGAAGATGAGCAAAATACTAACACACAGGAAGATCTCAATAGAAACGAAGAAAAGAGTGCTAGACTGCTACGTGATGTCAGTTCTTCAATACGGCTGTGAATGCTGGACAATATCATCGAAAATGAGGACAAAACTGGAAGCGGCCGAAATGTGGTTCTACAGAAGGATGCTACGGATATTGTGGACTGAGCATACAAGCAACGACGAAGTGTTAGAAAGAATGACAACAAAAAGGAAATTGATGCTGAGCATCAGGAAGAGACAACTGAAGTTCCTGGGACATGCAATGAGGAAGGAGAGCCTGGAGAACCTGATACTGACTGGACAGATAGAAGGAAGGAGAGACAGAGGAAGGCAGCGGATAACATATTTGCAGGGTCTGATCAGGTGGATGACGGAACGGGGGTTGCCAGGAGCAACAGGAGCAAACATACTAAGAGCCACAAGGGATAGGGAGACGTGGAGATCCATGATCGCCTACGTCCTGAAGGGACAGGGCACATAGAAGAAGAAGAATCTAAATCTATCTAATCTAAACTCATTAATAAATGTAAACAATCGTGTTCATTGGCCAAAAAGTGCGAAAGGGAAAATTCCTGAACTTAAACTCAAAAAGTATGTGTCTGGACTTTAACTAATTTAAAACTTAGCAATCAACCAACATTTTTCTTTTTTCAATTGGAGTGGATAGACTAAACTGTCGCCCGGTGCGCACTCTACCCTCGTCTATTGAACAGGTGAAGAGGCTCATCCCTTGTTCCCTATTTAGGATGTGGTTTCCGGCTTTCTCTTTTCCAATCTTTTCACTCTTACGTAGCCCCCTGCACATCAGTGGCGTTACCGCCTTGCTTGGGGTGATATGATTTAAACAGGCCGGACAATTTAAAAAAAAAAAAAATTGTCCGGCCTGTTTGCTTCAATTTTCCTGTCTATGTAGTAATCCCATAGAATGGTGACTTTTTCTGTTTTTGTAACCGGTGCTGGGTTCATACCAGTGTTTGTTTACATATTTTCCAAAGTGTTCGAACATTGTCTAGTGTAAATATTACCCCTCTTTATCGCGACGATTTTATATTCATCTGGAGCAAGTCCAGAACATCCTGAGATTAGTTGGTCTATTCTTTCCTGGTATTTGTCACATAGCCTGCATTTTGGATCCACATTATTATTATTATTTTCCTCGTATTGCGATTTCTGCTCT
This sequence comes from Ascarosepion bandense, assembly GCA_037127315.1. NCBI lineage: Eukaryota > Metazoa > Mollusca > Cephalopoda > Sepiida > Sepiidae > Ascarosepion > Ascarosepion bandense. The sequence continues at coordinate 1,487,820 of JBBBDQ010001839.1, read as the reverse complement.
GGTCAGACTGTCCACCAAGTCTGCAGGAAAACCAAAGGCAGATAGTGGTGGGTTGTTATGACTGAATTTCATTATTTGTTTTTTTTTTTTACTTCCCATAACATCAACAGAGTTACACGGATTAAGTTCTCTTTAGTGTGTGGGCAGTACTTAGCAATTTCTCTTAAGCTGGGATTTCCAGGAATCTTTGCAATGTATCATTGTGTTCCATTTTATCATTCCAAGCGCACCTACAATGACTGGGACTATTCTAGTTTTCAATCTCTACATTTTTTTCTATTTCGGTTTCCAGGTCTTTATACTTCGACAGTTTTTCGAATGCTTTGGTTGCGATGTTATTTTCCACTGAAAAATAAAATAAATAAATAATAGAGGGAAATAAAAAATAAAACAAAAAAAATAAAATAAAATGACACACATTTTACATATGTAGATATTTTATCCTCTTTACACTGCTCCTTGACTTTAAACAGAAGTAGATGTTTAGCCCTTGATTCCTTATTATCGATTATAAATAAGTTGTATAAAGTGATTAAATATAAATATTGAAAAAAAAGAAGAAAATCTGAGGATACATTATAGAAAATTATTAATATTACAGCCCTATTCTTTCAGTAATGTTTGCTTTGATTCCAGACATATGACAATCACTTTTGTCTTCCGCAATGTATTTTTATAGTAAAAATCATTTCCAATGCATTTTCATAATAAAAATCATTTCCAATTCATTTTCATAATAAAAATCATTTCCAATGCATTTTCATAATAAAAATCATTTCCAATGCATTTTCATAATAAAAATCATTTCCAATGCATTTTCATAATAAAAATCATTTTCAATGCATTTTCATAATAAAAATCATTTCCTATGCATTTTCATAATAAAAATCATTTTCAATGCATTTTCATAATAAAAATCATTTTCAATGCATTTTCATAATAAAAATCATTTCCAATGCATTTTCATAGTAAAAATCATTTCCAATGCATTTTCATAATAAAAATCATTTTCAATGCATTTTCATAATAAAAATCATTTTCAATGCATTTTCATAATAAAAATCATTTCCAATGCATTTTCATAGTAAAAATCATTTCCAATGCATTTTCATAATAAAAATCATTTCCAATGCATTTTCATAATAAAAATCATTTCCAATGCATTTTCATAATAAAAATCATTTCCAATGCATTTTCATAATAAAAATCATTTTCAATGCATTTTCATAATAAAAATCATTTCCTATGCATTTTCATAATAAAAATCATTTCTAAAAAATCATATCAAAAATCATTTGTCAATGCATTTTCATAGTAAGACCTAATAGCATGGCATTTTTATAGTAAAAAAATTGACAATGCATTTTCATACCGGAAATCCTTAGTCACTGTATTTTCTTGGTGAAAATGAATTTTCATAGTAAAAATGATTTCTAAAGCATTTGCATAGCGAAAATCATTTCAAATCCATTTTCGTGATAAGAACCATTTCTAATGCATTTTCGTAGTGCAATTTTTTGCAATGTATTTTCGTAAGATAATTGTCAATGATTTTATAGTAAAATCATTTCCAATGCATTTTCCTGATCAAATCTTTTTCAAGGTTTCAGGATCTATTTTGACTGCAATATAAATCCCCCATATTCTCAAACACTATGAACAGTTCTTCTTCACTTCACAGATCAATTCCTCCACTACCATGAGGCCACTATCTTTAAAAAGCTGGTCACACTCTCCACGTAACCCGTTGCTTAACCGATGCAGCAGGAATAAGACGCTTGAGCACATAAGCCACAGCCTCACCATACGATGCCATAGGGATATAAAAATTTTCATCCCATAAATCCTACCCCAATAAAACGTTATCTTGGTAAATATACCTGTTAACATGAGATGCCAGCATTATTTTCAATTTTGGCGCCATTTAGACAACAATTCAACCATGGCACTCTGTCTATCCATTAAAATGAGATAAAATCAGTGTTTTCATCGTGGCCTCATTTAGACGACAATTCATCCATCGCACCCTGTATATCTGTTAAAATGAGACGTCAGTTTTATTTTCATTGTGGCTTCATTTAGACGACAATTCATCTATCGCACCCTGTATATATCTGTTAAAATGTGATGTCAGTGTTACTTTAATTTTTGCGTCATTTGGACGACGATTTATCCATCACACCCTTTATATAAGGTGTGTTGACAAAATATAGTTTACGACAATTGTAGTAAATATATCTGATAAGATGAGATGTCTGTTATTTTCATTTTTGCATAATTTCGACGACAATTCATCCCTCATTCCCTGTATATATATATATATATATATATATAAAATAAATAACTAAAAATAGTGTTTAAACAAATAAATTATATATATATATATATATATATATATATATATAGAGAGAGAGAGAGAGAGAGAGAGAAAGAGAGAGATATTTCCTACATTTAAATATGATCATTTTGATCATTTATTGGTTTATTACACGTGACAAGTATCTGACCAATGAAATCAAACTTCAATCAACATACTGTTTGTCTTTTAATTTTAAAAAAAATGTTAATACTCCGTGTCATATTAATAAATATTTGAAGATACTTAATAAAGAATACACTTTTCCTACCTGTTCTTTACTTATTCTTTATATATATATATATATATATATATATATATATATATATATAAGGCAAGCTGTTTGTGTGTGTGTGTGTCTGTTTATCTGTCCGTATGTTCTTTATACAAATCCACAATTTTTATCCGATTCTCACCAAACTTTATACAAATTTACAATTTGATTACACACATACGCATTAAGAAGATGAGCTGCTAATATTTTAAATAAAATAATATTTCTTTTTTTAATATGTGTTTTGGGTATATATTTCTTTTTTTATATGTGCTTTGGGTATATATTTCTTTTTTATATGTGCTTTGGGTATATATTTCTTTTTTTATATGTGCTTTGGGTATATATTTCTTTTTTTATATGTGCTTTGGGTATATATTTCTTTTTTTATATGTGCTTTGGGTATATATTTCTTTTTTATATGTGCTTTGGGTATATATTTCTTTTTTTATATGTGCTTTGGGTATATATTTCTTTTTTATATGTGCTTTGGGTATATATTTCTTTTTTTATATGTGCTTTGGGTATATATTTCTTTTTTATATGTGCTTTGGGTATATATTTCTTTTTTTATATGTGCTTTGGGTATATATTTCTTTTTTATATGTGCTTTGGGTATATATTTCTTTTTTTATATGTGCTTTGGGTATATATTTCTTTTTTATATGTGCTTTAGGTATATATTTCTTTTTTTTTTATATGTGCTTTGGGTATATATTTCTTTTTTTTATATGTGCTTTGGGTATATATTTCTTTTTTTATATGTGCTTTGGGTATATATTTCTTTTTTTATATGTGCTTTGGGTATATATTTCTTTTTTTTATATGTGCTTTGGGTATATATTTCTTTTTTTATATGTGCTTTGGGTATATATTTCTTTTTTTTATATGTGCTTTGGGTATATATTTCTTTTTTTATATGTGCTTTGGGTATATATTTCTTTTTTATATGTGCTTTGGGTATATATTTCTTTTTTTATATGTGCTTTTGGTATATATTTCTTTTTTTTATATGTGCTTTGGGTGTATATTTCTTTTTTTTATATGTGCTTTGGGTATATATTTCTTTTTTTATATGTGCTTTGGGTATATATTTCTTTTTTTATATGTGCTTTGGGTATATATTTCTTTTTTTATATGTGCTTTGGGTATATATTTCTTTTTTTTATATGTGCTTTGGGTATATATTTCTTTTTTTTTATATGTGCTTTGGGTATATATTTCTTTTTTTATATGTGCTTTGGGTATATATTTCTTTTTTTATATGTGCTTTGGGTATATATTTCTTTTTTTATATGTGCTTTGGGTATATATTTCTTTTTTTTATATGTGCTTTCGGTATATATTTCTTTTTTTATAGGTGCTTTGGGTTTTTATTTTTGCCGATATCATTTAGTTGTTTTCTTTATTTTTGTTTTGATTACTTTTGATGAAGTCTTAAATGACAAAACGATTCAAACAATATTTTGTACCTAAAAATGTTCGAAATATATAAAAAAAAATTACATATTGCTTTCCCATATAAGTGGGGTCAACCCTGAATGGCGACTGTTTGTTCTGTGCTTGTAGACAATCTTCAGGTTATGTGTGTTGGCCTGACTATTTATAAATCAGTCATTTAAGTGTCATACGTGATACACACTTTTAGGCGGTCGTGTCTCTTTCGATACATGATTGACTGGCATGACTTTCATGCAGTAGCTTGCCATTACTTTCTGTGATAAACTGATTGCCAACCAAAGCTATAGAACCCTATCTGTTCTGTTATTTAATCCATAAAGAGACGGATTAATACCTTTCCCAAGGGTATTTGCGCGTAAGTGCATGCAACGAATTCAACTGGAATTCGAACCCGGGTCTCCAATTTCTCGTTCCGAACCGATATTCTTAATTTATTTTGTATTTATTCATTAATTATTTGTTGTTGACTATTATTAAATTTAGTTGCGTCATAAATGCATTCGTAATTAGTTTGTTGATTTGCTTATTATTTACTTAACTTTGTTTATTTATTTTAATATTTCGCTTATTTGTCATAATATTTTTAATAATTTTAGGTACCTCCAATAATTCTTGAAAAAAGATCATACCATCATGAAAAATGCACCAAACTTGATAAAAACAAAGTTTTATCGACAAAATGCTTATGTTATTACAGTTAATATGTAATCAATAAGTTAAAAGTCATTATAAAGACGAAAGTACTTTTATATCATTTTATTAAATTTTTTTTTAACCCTTTCTAGCACGTTTGAAATTTTAATCTGCGGGTGGGCCAAAGATTAGTATGGAATATTTTGCGTCTTTTTTTTTACGGTAAAAAAAATTGATTTAGAAATTCTTGCAAAAATCAAATTGTCGGATTTTAATGAAACTTTCATGACTCATTCACAAATAAACAAAATTATTTTACAATTTTTTTTCTAGAAAATCTTACTAGAATTTTTTTTTACATCTGTTACCATACCGCTTAATTAATGAAATTTCGAAAAATAAAATTTTGTTCCTGTTTCATATTTATCGTAGTAAAGAGCAGAACTTCTAGGAGAATTTAAATCAGCAATTAATATTTTCAAACAGTAACTCATTTACCGAAAATCTGCTCTAGGTTGTAAAAGAAAAAACCCAATCAAAACTTTATTTAATTAGGAAACCTTTTAATTGCTTTTATGAATACAATATATCTTAAAAGCATTATTGAAAAAAAAGATATATTTTTCGATGAATAATAAATTTTTACAAGAATGGTTTTCTTTTTAAAATAAAATTAATTAGAATAATTTAGAAAGTTTTAAATCTTTTTTAAATTTCTGAATTAATTTTTACGGGTTAGACGATATAAGTAGAATTTATATTTACTAATCATAAATGGAAAAAAAATTGTACAAATCATAACACATTTTGCAGATTTTTGGCTAACGCATTTACTTTTACATAACTTACTGACTTTTGTTTATTAGATAATTAAATTATGTCACTTAGCATCCTCCATAATTTGCCATGACTTTCAATTAGCCAGATAAGCGTTTCTCAACATTTTTGCTCTTGCATGTAAATTACTTCACATTTGCCTTGCTAAAGTTCATGAGAAGACGAAACACATTAGTTAAGATGTTTACTTTTATTTTAATACATATTGTCGTTTACAGATATATTTTTAACCAGACTCATAGATGGAAATGTTACTGGAAAAGAGAATAGAGATTTGATAATACATTTCGCCATTTTAATTTTCATCAGATCGAAAACGAAAGTAAGAAAATCATTGATGTGCGGATTTGTGTCTGTTCAAATAAATAATGAAACATCATTTTTATCCTAAGCTGGCGTTTCTCATGAAAAAAAAGAATGAAAAACAGTCACTTTTTAAAAAGTCGTTCAAACATTTCTTAGTCGAAATCAAAAGCTTTAAATTTTCTCAGTTTAAATAAATAATGAAACATATCACTTTTATGCTAAGCTGGCGTATCTTATGAAAAAAGAATGAGAAACAGTCACTTTTTAAAAAGTCGTTCAAACATTTCTTAGTCGAAATCAAAAGCTTTAAATTTTCTCAGTTTTTTTCCCCAGATTAAAGTTAAATTCCTTTTTCATTATCAGAATGACTTGAAAGTAAAAAAATTATTTAGCCTTTTGCGAAATTAATCAAAAGTAAATCCTTATGTCAGTCAGTTAATTAAGTGCCATAGGTGATAAACACTTGGGCGATCATGTCTCGAAAGAAACATGACTGACTGGACAGAAGATTTTCCCACAGTAGGTTGCCATTACTTTCTGTGGTAGACTGGTTGATAACCAAAGCTACAGAACCCAATCTGTCCTATTATTTGACCCGTAGCTGGAGAGAAGAGGCGGACTAATACCTTTCCCAAGGGTATTTGTGCGTAAGTGAATGCAAGTAATTCAACTGGAATTCGAACTCGGTTCTCCGATTTCTCGTTCCGAGCCGATATCAACTGCACCACCCACGCACATCCAGTGCGTGGGTGGTGCAGTTGATACACATCAATATATAAATATTTGTCAGGTGTTAACAGAACAGTGATTACTCAATGCAATATAACAGAGCAAAAAGCATATATCAATAAATATACATATCTTCTTGGGGTTTAAGGAAGTCTCGAAGATGTTTTATTCTTAGAATGAATATTACAACGCTTCATCTCTAATAAAAATAAACTATTGGCGTCGTGAGTGCATTCTTAATTAGTTTGTTGATTTGCTTATTATTTACTTAATTTTGTTTATTTATTTTAATATTTTAATATTTTTAATTTTGTTTATTTATTTTAATATTTGGCTTATTTGTCATAATATTATTAATAATTATTTACTTATATATATTATATATATAAGTAAATAATTATTAATAATATTATGACAAATAAGCCAAATACTATTAGGTACCTCCAATAATTCTTGAAAAATGATCATACCATGATGAAAAATGTTCCAAACTTGATAAAAACAAAGTTTTATCGACAAAAGGCTTATGTTATTACGGTTAATATGTAATCAATAAGTTAAAAATTATGATAAAGACAAAAGTACTTTTATCAAATATGGAGCATGAAAATTCAATCATATTTTTCATCTCCCACGATTTTAGTTTCCTATTTCAGTTTTGGATTTCCGTATAAACCTAAAATTATACATTTAATAAATAAAAATATTGATATTTACTAATTATAAAGAAACGCTAATACCTAAAATAATAATTAAATTCGAAAAACGTTCAGTTCATAATATGCACCTGATGATTGAATAATGTATGAAACTCCGAGTTGTGCTTAAAACATGGGATACTATGTATATTTATTAAGATGTGTGCGTGCGTGTGTAAGAAAAGTGACTGTTTTCTTCAGAATAACCAAGAACTCAATATAATAAACAGATATAAGATATATAAGATATAAGACATATAAGATATAAGACATATAAGATATAAGATATATAAGATATAAGATATATAACATATAAGACATATAAGATATAAGATATATAAGATATGAGAGATATAAGATATAAGATATATAAGATATAAGATATATAAGATATGAGAGATATAAGATATAAGATATATAAGATATAAGATATATAAGATATAAGATATATAAGATATAAGACATATAAGATATAAGATATATAAGATATAAGACATATAAGATATAAGATATATAAGATATAAGACATATAAGATATAAGACATATAGATATAAGATATATAAGATATAAGATATATAAGATATAAGACATATAGATATAAGATATATAAGATATAAGATATATAAGATATAAGATATATAAGATATAAGACATATAGATATAAGACATATAGATATAAGATATATAAGATATAAGATATAGATATGATATATAAGATATAAGACATATAAGATATAAGATATATAAGATATAAGATATATAAGATATAAGACATATAAGATATAAGACATATAGATATAAGATATATAAGGTATAAGATATATAAGATATAAGACATATAGATATAAGATATATAAGATATAAGATATATAAGATATAAGATATATAAGATATAAGATATATAAGATATAAGACATATAAGATATATAAGATATAAGACATATAAGATATAAGATATATAAGATATAAAAGATATATAAGATATAAGATATATAAGATATGAGATATATAAGATATAAGACATATAAGATATGAGAGATATAAGATATAAGATATATAAGATATAAGATATATAAGATATAAAAGATATATAAGATATGAGATATATAAGATATGAGATATATAAGATATAAGACATATAAGATATGAGAGATATAAGATATAAGATATATAAGATATAAGATATAAGACATATAAGATATAAGACATATAGATATAAGACATATAAGATATAAGACATATAAGATATAAGATATATAAGATATAAGACATATAAGATATAAGATATATAAGATATGAGAGATATAAGATATAAGATATATAAGATATAAGATATATAAGATATATAAGATATAAGACATATAAGATATAAGATATATAAGATATAAGACATATAAGATATAAGATATATAAGATATAAGACATATAAGATATAAGACATATAAGATATAAGATATATAAGATATAAGACATATAAGATATAAGACATATAGATATAAGATATATAAGATATAAGACATATAGATATAAGATATATAAGATATAAGATATATAAGATATAAGACATATAGATATAAGATATATAAGATATAAGACATATAAGATATAAGACATATAAGATATAAAAGATATATAAGTTATAGGATATATAAGATATGAGATATATAAGATACAAGACATATAGATATAAGATATATAAGATATGAGATATATAAGATATAAGATATATAAGATATAAGATATATAAGATATAAGACATGTAAGATATAAGACATATAGATATAAGATATATAAGATATAAGATATATAAGATATAAGACATATAAGATATAAGATATATAAGATATAAGACATATAAGATATATAAGATATAAGATATATAAGATATAAGACATATAGATATAAGATATATAAGATATAAGAGATATATAAGATATATATATATAAGATATAAGATATATAAGATATAAGACATATAAGATATAAGACATATAGATATAAAAGATATATAAGATATAATATATAGATATAAGATATATAAGATATAAGATATATAAGATATAAGATATATAAGATATAAGACATGTAAGATATAAGACATATAGATATAAGATATATAAGATATAAGATAAATAAGATATGACATATAAGATATAAGACATATAGATATAATATATATAAGATATAAGACATATAAGATATAAGAAGAAGATATAAGACATATAAGATATAAGATATATATGATGAGAGATATAAGATATATAAGATATGAGATATATAAGATAAGACATCAGATATAAAAGATATATAAGATATACATACATATAGATATAAGATATATAAGATATAAGACATATAAGATATAAGATATATAAGATATAAGATATATAAGATATAAGACATATAAGATATAAGACATATAAGATATAAGATATATAAGATATAAGACATATAAGATATAAGATATATAAGTAAGATATAAGATATAAGATATAAGATATATAAGATATAAGACATATATATAAGACATATAGATATAAGATATATAAGATATAAGACATATAAGATATAAGATATATAAGATATACATATATAAGATATAAGACATATAGATATAAGATATATAAGATATAAGATATATAAGATATAAGATATATAAGACATAAGACATATAAGATATAAGACATATAGATATAAGATATATAAGATATACGACATATAAGATATAAGACATATAAGATATAAGATATATAAGATATAAGACATATAAGATATATGATATATAAGATATAAGATATATAAGATATAAGACATATAAGACATATAAGATATAAGACATATAAGATATAAGACATATAAGATATAAGATATATAAGATATAAGACATATAGATATAAGATATAGATATAAGATATATAAGATATAAGACATATAAGATAATAAAATATATAAGATATGAGACATATAAGATATGAGATATATAAGATACAAGACATAAGATATAAGATATATAAGATATAAGATATATAAGATATAAGACATGTAAGAAATAATAAGACATATAGATATAAGATATATAAGATATAAGATATATAAGATATGACATATAAGATATAAGACATATAGATATAAGATATATAAGATATAAGACATATAAGATATAAGACATATAAGATATAAGACATATAAGATATAAGACATATAAGTGATGAGAGATATAAGATACAAGACATCAGATATAAGATATATAAGATATAAGATATATAAGATATAAGACATATAGATATAAGATATATAAGATATAAGATATATAAGATATAAGACATATAAGATATAAGACATATAGATATAAGATATATAAGATATAAGACATATAGATATAAGATATATGAGATATAAGATATATAAGATATAAGACATATAAGATATAAGACATATAAGATATAAGATATATAAGATATAAGACATATAAGATATAAGATATATAAGATATAAAAGATATATAAGTTATAAGATATATAAGATATGAGATATATAAGATACAAGACATATAAGATACAAGACATAAGATATAAGATATATAAGATATAAGATATATAAGATATAAGACATATAAGATATAAGACATATAGATATAAGATATATAAGATATAAGATATATAAGATATAAGACATATAAGATATAAGATATATAAGATATAAGACATATAAGATATAAGACATATAGATATAAGATATATAAGATATAAGACATATAGATATAAGATATATAAGATATACGACATATAAGATATAAGACATATAAGATATAAGATATATAAGATATAAGACATATAAGATATATGATATATAAGATATAAGACATATAAGATATAAGACATATAGATATAAGATATATAAGATATGAGAGATATAAAATATAAGATATATAAGATATAAGACATATAAGACATATAAGATATAAGACATATAAGATATGAGAGATATAAGATATAAGATATATAAGATATAAGATATGTAAGATATAAGACATATAAGATATATAAGATATAAGACATATAAGATATAAGATATATAAGATATAAAAGATATATAAGATATAAGATATATAAGATATGAGATATATAAGATACAAGACATATAAGATACAAGACATAAGATATTAGATATATAAGATATAAGATATAAGATATATAAGATATATAAGATATAAGATATATAAGATATGAGGGATATAAGATATAAGACATATAAGATATAAGATATATAAGATATGAGAGATATAAGATACAAGACATATAAGATATGAGATATATAATATATAAGATTTATAAGATATAAGATATATAAGATATAATATATATAAGATATATAAGATATAAGATATATAAGATATAAGATATATAAGATATAAGATATATAAGATACAAGACATATAAGATATAAGACATATAAGATATAAGACATATAAGATATAAGATATATAAGATATGAGATATATAAGATATAAGATATATAAGATATATAAGATATAAGATATATAAGATATAAGCAAAATACCAAAATAGTCCTCCACAATATAATGATCAAATTTAAGTGAAAGATTTTATTTTATTGCAACTAATTATATACAGGGTGATTGAAAACTAACACTATTTTAAAATACTTATGATTTATTTATTAACTATAATTTTTACAAGAAATGTCTATAAGAATAAAACGTTTTGCATTAGTTTTTATTCAAAACTAGCAGTATAGCCCGGCGTTGCTCGGTGTAATAAAAGCTTTAAAACTAATCCATGGTCCTGGAGCTCAGACTCTTTGGACGTTGGCACGAAAGACTAAAAAGCAATAGTTGTTTCCAGTTAAAGCGTAACCGTAGACTGAAAAAAAATGAATGGATGTAAGTCAAATTTTGATTTCCTGGTATCGATATCAAATAAGTTTTTTTCGTCGTAAACTGAATTTTGAAGGCTAAATAAGTTCTTATATATATATATATATATATATATATATATATATATATATATATATATATAAACGATTTTCTGCACTATTGTAAGAACTGCAACCTTGAAACTTCTGAATATCGTTTTTTATGTCTTTGTCTATGAGTGTATGAAATTTGATTAAAATCGGACCACTCCTTCTATAACCCGATTTTTTCGATTATCAATTTTCGATATTTATTGAGGGTACCTCAACACAAAACCTAGTTAAGAACACTCGCAGACGCTTATAGTACAACTATGTAAATTTTCAAGAAAATCCGTTCAGCCGTTTCGGAATCTATAGGTAACGGACACACACACACACACACACAAAGTTCCATTTATAAATAAGCTTAGATTAGATTCGATATGATCACTTAATTTCGCTACCAGCTTCTCGAACCACCCATAAATCACGTCAGCTGATTTCCCCAGCTGATTTCACTTGTGGTATGGAAGACATACTTTCTTGTGTTCGTCCTTCACGTTCTTCCGAAGTCTTCATTTGGTATAAGTAGACATGCTCCTTTAACCAACCTCAAAGCAAAAAGTCACAGGGTGTTAAGTCATGACTCCTGGCTGGCCACTCATACACAAAATAGGAAGTTACTTTTCAATCACCCTATATATATATATATATATATATATATATATATATATATATATATATATATATATAGTTTATAAAAGAAAAAACTTCATATCGCTCTGGTTAACATCCATCGTGCTCTCTATATGGATTTACCAATTAATATTTTATATTCAGGTAATCTTGTGGGATTATCCTCACCGTTTATGGACTGACACCTATATATATATATATATATATATATATATATATATATATATTTAGTATATCGAGGCAGCAAGTAATTTTCTAGACATATGCTATTAAATATAAGAGACAATGAATGTCTATTATGTTTAATCATGAGCCGTTCTAAACGTCGTATTTTTGCTTTAATTTCAGTTGAAAATAAAGACAAAAATTCTCCAACATTTGGATAATTTTTTATTGGTTTTCTTCTAAGCTTTCGGCTCACATGAGCCATCTTCAGAGAGGTAGTTTAAACTGAAATATTATAAAATCCACCATCACCGACGATATATATATACAGAGAAAGAGAGAGATTATTATTGTTATAATAATATTGAATTTGAAATTTTATCGCTATAGATAAAACTATCTCCCTATAAATGCTTTACATCTGTAAAAAGTAAAAATTACCAAACTCTGGAATATATATCCATTAGTTTATACCACTAATATAGTACACACACACACACACACACACACACACACACACACACACACATATATATATATATATGAAATGATTTGTTTGAACATTATTTACTCGTATTTAAGTAGATATTCTGTTTATAATCAAAAAGTATTATATATTTATTTCTACCGGCCTGATCATGTACGATAAATTTTTATTGCGAAAAATATAAAGAGAATATCCAATTAAATACGAGTATCATTGAAAAATAATTTTCAAACATATCATTTCAAATTGTCAGTTGTTTATAACCAAGTTTCGTTAATCTTCGTTAATTTCCGTAACATGTTTACATTTGTTGACATTGCGATACATTTCAGAGCAGAGGTGGTTATTATGACGAATTCGAAAATTGTGTTAAAGGCTTAATTTTACTTCATTTAGAGTGATCGTCATCCATGTTCGAGAAGTCTAAGACGCGCCACATCACATGGTGGCTTCTCCTATGTGGATAGGGGATCGCAGGTTCGAATCCTGCCGAATGACACACATTTTCGTAATAAAAATTTAGAAAATAATATATATAATACTGTTTGATTATAAACAGAATATCTACTTAAAAATAATGTTCAAACAAATTGTCGGTTGTTTATAACTAACTTACGTTAATCTTTGTTAATTTCCGTGAAATATATATATATATATATGCACGCACATACATAAATTAGAATGGACTTTATATTGTACACACAGACACTCACAAATAGACACACACACACACACACACACACACACACACACACACACACACACACATATATATATATATATATATTGTAATATTTGTTACAATGGTTTATAAATTCATAGTATCACTACACAAAAAGTTTCGCGTTTCGAAGCTACTTTACGTGCTTCTCATCGGGTGACAAAGTTGGGATGAAAATTAAATGGTGAAAACGGTTTATTTGTGGTGATATGATGTTTAAGTGAAAGTGGCGTTGGGAGCTTATTCTGATTCCTACAGTCGTATTGTAGTCTTAGATAAAATAAAAAGAGAATCTGTCTTAAACTAAGTTACCTCTCCTAACCCATATATCTAAGACTACAATACGACCGACATCATCGGGAGAAGTAAAGGTTTGGAATCATTCTCTGTTTATATTTGGTTCGTTGTTGTTGTGAAACTCTAACCAAAAGATATACCCGACCGACCGACCGACAAAACGTACATTCCAACAGATTAATTCTTCAATTAATCAACAATTTCACACTTACGCACCAGATTCTTCAAAAGTCTGTAACGGTCAAAACGAGAAATACATTCACTTAATTACCAATAACCCCAACCAACCCCCACAACAACAACGAACCAAATATAAACAGAGAATGATTCCAAACCTTTACTTCTCCCGATGATGTGTTTGAAGTCCAAACACTGAAACAGCCATATAATTGTAGAGAAGAGGACATATATAGAAGAAATTATGTACATGTTCTAAAACATAATTTATAATAAATATTCACAGCTCTATACATCATATATCGAGCACTGTTTTAAATTAATGTTTTGGAAGGAAAAAAAATTTTCTTTTTTCTCTCCTCATTCTATATTCACTCGGAAATATATATATATATTTTGAAATAACCACATCACTTGATAAGACACAAAAAGTGTCGAAACAAAATAGCTACTTTTGTAGTGATATTGTAACATATCAATGTTATAATTTATTAATAAATATTATATATATATATATATATATATATATATATATATATATATACGTTCTTATTTAGTTTGAAAATATATATATGATTAAAGTGGAATATTTTCTGCAGATCAAATAATGAATGACACATGCACACACATATATACAAGAATTGCACAATATATATTCATATATATTTATGTTTTAGATTAATCATTTTATCAAACTGAAAATAATCTTGGAAAAAATAGAAAGTATTTGAGTTTAAAAAATTTACAGCGCCTTCCTTAAAGAATTGGCTTACGGCCATATCACGTTGAATACACCGGTTCTCACTTGATCACCGAAGTTAAGCAACGTTGAGCCTGGTCAGTACTTAGATGGGTGACCGCTTGGGAATACCAGCTGTTGTAAGCGTATAGTGACGGATGTGCGTTGTGGTGCAGTGAATATCGGCTCGGAAAGAGAAATCGGTGAGCCGAGTTCGAATTCCAGTTGAATACCCTGCATTCACTTAAGCACTTGTACCCTTGGGAAAGATATTAATCCGTCTATTCCCTCCAGTTATGGGTTAAATAACAAGTGTAGAACCTGGGGTCCCTGCACTTAAAAACAAATCCCAATGAATCTTGTTACTTGAAAATGAAAAAAGTATTACGAGACACAAAACTTATATAAAATCAACAATAAATTGTTGAAAGAAAAAGGAATTACCAGCAATAAATAAATAAAATTTAGTTGGCAATAAATGACCCGCCGAGGTTGATAAACCATAAAAACAAAACAACCAACAACCTTGACGAATTTCGTCCGAAACTCATGAGACAAATGGAAAGGATAAGTATAAAAATAAGTAGACCTAAGTATGTCCACATTATTCAATGAAACAACCACACACACGCATACACACACACACACACACACACACACATATATATATATATATTTGTAGAAGAGACAGTGGGGAGCCACATTACGTCGGTGAGAAAGTGACTGGAGTTGAGCTACTAGGTCGGGATTGATTCCATTATATATATATATATATATATATATATATATATATATATATATATATATATATATATTAATTCAGATACTTTAATCCAAGCTGAAAAAGCAGGAAGGTAAATTTCAAAAAACAGATCCTAATTAATATTAAAAATTTTATTTTAATATAAGAAAAGAGTGCTAGACTGCTACGTGATGTCAGTTCTTCAATACGGCTGTGAATGCTGGACAATATCATCGAAAATGAGGACAAAACTGGAAGCGGCCGAAATGTGGTTCTACAGAAGGATGCTACGGGTTTCGTGGACTGAGCATACAAGCAACGACGAAGTGTTAGAAAGAATGGCAACAAAAAGGAAATTGATGCTGAGCATCAGGAAGAGACAACTGAAGTTCCTGGGACATGCAATGAGGAAGGAGAGCCTGGAGAACCTGATACTGACTGGACAGATAGAAGGAAGGAGAGACAGAAGAAGGCAGCGGATAACATATTTGCAGGGTCTGATCAGGTGGATGACGGAACGGGGGTTGCCAGGAGCAACAGGAGCAAACATACTAAGAGCCACAAGGGATAGGGAGACGTGAAGATCCATGATCGCCTACGTCCTGAAGGGACAGGGCACATAGAAGAAGAAGAAGGGTTAGACCAGTAAACTTTTGTATTAAAAAGTGTTCTATGCAATTATATTGTAGAACTTTTGAATTTTTTTTTATTTTTAGACGAGGTTTTTCGCTACCTTGGTTTCTACCATGAGTGGTTTCTTCAGGCGGTTTTTAATAATTTTGTTATTAAAAATTGCCTGAAGACACCACTTATGGTAGAAACCAAGGTGGCAAAATAACTCGTTTACAAATGAATATATATATATATATATATATATATATATATATATATATATATATATATATAAGAAGTAAAGCGATAACCTAAAGCTTAAAATAAGTTAAAAGCGAAATAAACTGAATTCTCAATGCCGAAGTCGACAGAGCCCAAATGCAATGTATTATTATAATATATATTATAATATATATTATTATAATATATATTATAATATATATATTATTATAATATATATTATAATATATATATTATTATAATATATATTATAATATATATATTATTATAATATATATTATAATATATATATTATCGTATTTTATACATGGTTGATAAGAATACATTAATAAGTCTAGTATGACATCAAGGAAGTCCACCAATTTTAAATTTATGTTAATTATTACTTTTGGTTTAGGGTTTTGAATTCTCTGTGAATTAGTTTGCTGATTTTATCGGTTTTAAAATGTGTGGAATTTTGTACGACCATGAGGATATCATCTCTATATAACCCTGTGTCATGTGTGTTAATGTAGTGTGCGATGAGGTAATATAGAGCAAATAAGCGAAAAAGATCAGAAGACCCGACAGAGTCTAACGCACCCATTGTAATGTCAAATTGGTCACTAGAATTATTTTTATCCATTGTTCTTGGTTGTGGATAAGAACGGATGTCTTAGTAGTCATTAATATCATATTCATCTTTAGTTAAGCCTGAATAATGTGAGGGAAATTAATTCCAGTACCAAAGTG
>JBBBDQ010001839.1:1440000-1465000 GCA_037127315.1 Ascarosepion bandense | reverse complement strand
TCATAAAACTCTTAATTTGTAAAAACTTTTAATATCTATTTATTTATTTATTTAAAATTTTAATATCTATTTTATTTTAAAATATATTATATTATTATCATATTCTAATACAATTTTTAATATCAAATGACAAAATTTTAATTTTTAATTAAATTCATATGAACTGATAATAATTAAAGAGATATTAAAATAATTAAATAGATATTTAAAATTTTCAATAATTAAATAGATATTAAAATTTTGTATTTTGATATTAAAAATTGTAAAACAATTACACAACAAATTATTTGCTAAGTTGGTACAGTGGATATCGGTTCGGAACGAGAAATCGGGGAGGCAAGTTCGAATTCCAGTTGAATTCCTTGCATTCACTTACGCGCAAATATCCTTGGGAAAGGTATTAATCCGTCTATTCCTTCCAGTTATGGGTTAAATAGCAGGACAGACTGGGTTCTATAGCCTTGGTCGGCAACCAGTCTACCGCAGAAAGTAATGGCAACCCACTGCTGGATAATCTTCTGCCCAGTCAGTCATGTCTCTTTCGAGACATGATCGCCCAAGTGTGTTTCGCGTATGGCACTTAACTGACTGATTCGTTAAGTTAATAGATTTTTTTAATGAAGAATCTTTTTTAGCCATATTCTAAAGTGAACATTTAGCAATGTTTACATATGATATTTATTTCATTACGTTTATTTAATAGATTTTTATTCTTGAGAAATTTGAATTATATATAGTTTTTCATACAAAGACAAGAGGCATGGGTCGTTTAAAGACTAACACATTTTAGTTTTTTTAAAAAAATTCTATTTTAATATGGGAGTTTTATTTGTTTTTATTAAGAACATTTTTTTAAAAAAGTAAATGCTGGAGAACTCGGAATTCTAAAACAGTTGGTTCTCTTCACCTGAATATATATATATATATATATATATATATATATATATATATATATATATATATATTCTTCATTTTTAAACTAATTATTACTCGACCTAGGTTCTACCATGTTGCATTTTTAGGCGATTTGCAATAACAGATGTTACCGTTTTTTTTTGTTTTTGTTTTTAGAATAAAAACGTTAAAATTAGTTATTGCAAATTGCCTGAAGACACCACATGGTAGAAACCAAGGTCGCGTAATAACTCGTTTACAAATGAAGAATATTCAAAAGTTCTACAATATAATTGTATTGAACACTTTTTAATACAAATGTGTTCTGGTCCAATTTTATTATGACCAAAAGTAATTAAACAATCTATCTATCTATCTATCTATCTATCTATCTATCTATCTATCTATCTATCTATCTATCGAAATCAGTTCATATCTATCTATCTATCTATCTATCTATCTATCTATCTATCTATCCTAGTCTTTTTCTATCTATCTATCTATCTATCTATCTATCTATCTATCTATCTATCTATCTATCTAAAAACTCAAGACATAATTTTCTCTCAATATACTTGCTCTGGATGATATCCATTGAGCTCTCTATTTTTATCTTATTGATATTTTATACTGATTAGATAAAAATCTCTTGGATTATCCTCTCTGTCTTCACGGGTTGCCATTTTTTCATATATATATATATATATATATATATATATATATATATATATATATATATATATATATTCTAAAAATAACTTCCCGGTGAACAATGACCGGCTAAAGCGAAAAGTTTTTATGCGCTTTCAGCAATCATCAGTTAGACAGCAACTGTATTTTTGTGGGGTGGTTGTGAAAATGGGTATCTTAGCCAAGATGTTACCCTAAGGGTAGCTGATGTGTATATAATATGCAGACACTAACTAAACTTACCGAGTTATATATATATATATATATATATATATATATATATATATATATATATAATGGACAAATAACGGTACCTCCAATAATTCGCTGAAAAAACAGCATTGCATAAAGTCAAAGGGCCCAAAACTTAATAAAAACAAATTTTTTCGTCAAAATGTTTATATCATTATTAAGAGGAAGTAGTATTTTTTAATGATTAAAAAAAATTTTTTTAATTATTGAAAAAACAAACAAACAAATAATCCTTTGTGACGCATTTAAAATTTTAGTAAAATATCTTGATTTTTCTTCCTCAGTGGGTAACCAAATTGTTACGTATGGATAATGTAATCATTATTCCTCCTTTTTTTCCCGTGAAAAACACATGAAAAATGAAACTTTAAGGATTTATTCACAATTGAATTAAATTATTTTCAAATTTATTATTTTTAGGAAATCTTGGTTAAAGTATTTATTTTTACATCTGTTACTCTTCCCGCCACGTAAGTTCATGTAATTTCAAGAAATTAAGAATTGTTTTTATTTTTATTTTTAATTATAATAATTTATAAAGTTTCAAAAATATTCTTAAAATTCTTCAAGCCTTGTTGAAGTTCTGTTATGGAAGACTATTTATTAATCGACAATTGAAAAGCTTACTAAAAATCTTCAAACAGAAAGATTTAAAAATTAATTTTTAATTTTTGTTTTGTGCGTAGGAATGTCCATTTTTGTTAAGTATGGAATTTCATTAGTGACATATTGATTAAAAGGTTAACGCGTTCCAAGGGTTGTTCCCCTTACAAAAAAAAGAAAGAAAAAAAAAACCCTCATGTAAACTTTTTCACTTCTTTCATTTCCCTCTATTGTTTATTTGTACGTTTCAAAATTTAACAGCCTTTCCGAATCATTCATTCAAAATTTAAAATAATTTTTATTTTTTTAAATTCTTAGTCACCTCATTTTTTAAATTAATTGTGAATGTAGGTACCTTCACTAATTCTTAATATCTAAGGTTTAAAAAATATGAATTTAAAAAAAGAAATTGAAAAGCTTCCATGATTGAACATAAAGATTTTCACGTTAAAACTTTGTTTTTATTAAATTTGGAGAATTATAATGTATCGTAATTTTTTATCTTATGTTCGGAAATTACCTAAATGACAATTTAAAAAGTACTACTTAATTTTTTTTTTTAAAGACAAACGAGATAGAGCAAAATTTTAAAAACTAAAAATAAACTATAGGATTATTAAATTTTGAAATTAGTTTAAGAAAATTTTATATTATTTTAAAATGAATAAATTTTTTTCAGAAACCATCTTCAAGCGAAAAGCTATAAAGCTAAAGTAACTAAAGTTTAATAAAATATTAGATAATTACTAAAAATATGATGTTAAATTTTTTTATTACAAGGAAGCTAAAAACCAAAAATAAAACATTCATTTAGGTTTTATCAATTTATGTCAATTCTGGTCAACCATACTTAGCTTGTCAGGAAGACTCCTGTCAGACCTCAAATAACACGTCAGAAAAACAAGTCCTAGGTGATGTAAAAATGCTTGCATGCCACATTTCATACTATAAGCAAGTAATATTTGTTTAAAATCAGATTAATTTAACTTTACACTTTCTATTTTTCTTAAAATTAGCGTATCACAGACATATATTTCATTTTTGCAAGATTTTTAAAACTGAGAATTGACTTTTGTTTACAAATACGTCTGAAAAAATGCCCGCTTTTTAAATAATTTATTGAAAACGCTAAAGATTGAGATTCAGATCAAGATAATTTCTGTTGAAATACACCAGAATAATTTACTTACTGGAAATGGCAAAGTTAATCATTTAATTTTCAATTAAAGTTAAAATGTAAGCTTCGAGAAAGATTTTCATTTTTAAAAATT
This sequence comes from Ascarosepion bandense, assembly GCA_037127315.1. NCBI lineage: Eukaryota > Metazoa > Mollusca > Cephalopoda > Sepiida > Sepiidae > Ascarosepion > Ascarosepion bandense. The sequence goes on along the minus strand of JBBBDQ010001839.1, from coordinate 1,461,290 downwards.
CATTTCATAACGTAGGTATCGAAAATTAGTGGATTAGTGGAGGTTTATAATCAAAGTTAAGTGGAGAATTTTATTTTATTACAAGTAATTATATATATATATATATATATATATATATATATATATACATATATATATGTGTGTGTGTGTGTGTGTGTGTGTGTATACACGTGTGTGTATATATAGGGTGCGATAGATAAATTGTCATCTAAATAAAGCCAAAATAAAAATAAAAACACTAACACTCTTATCTCAATTTAGCAGATATACAATTTAGCAGATTTTGCAATGAATAAATTGTCGTCTAAATGAATCCAAGATTAGAAATAACAGTGATATTTCAATTTAACAGCTATATAGGTTGCGCTGGCTAAATTGTCGTATAAATGAAGCCCAAATGAAAATAACACTAATATTTTGAGAAGTATATCTGTTAAAATGAGATATCAGAGTTATTTCTGTTTTTGCTTCATTTTGACGACACCTTATCCATCCAATGCAGCGAACTCTAGTAATTTAGAAAGAATTTTGAATTTTTGTGTGTGCATACCGGGTTTTTGAGAACACGGATATCCATACACGACCTTATCAGGTTACAGAGTAATTAAAAAAAAAATAATATAAAAATCAGTTCAGGTTGTACACGCCATGTGAATTTATATATTTCACTCTTACTTAAATCTTGCAATTATGGATAAATGTATAAACGCCACATAAAAATACCCAGTCCCTCTCAAAAAAATGATTTTCTTCAATATTTCAAGTTAAAAGTAATATTTGTTTCAAATCAGATAATTTAATCATTAAATCAGCTAATATTCTTCAAACAAAGTTTCAGAATATATATTTTATTTTTAAAGATTTTTAATGAAAAGAGTTATGTGTTGTCAGATTTGTCAATATAGCCGATTTTAAGGATAAAAAATCCCAAAAATCTAAATTCGTTTTGAAATACAGAAAGTATTTTGCTTATTATAAATATTAAATTTAATCTATTTGTTTGAAATTAAAACCAAAATTAACCATGAAAATATTTTTTTCACTTGTAAAATTAAATTTTAAGTGTAGCTTTTTTCAGAGGTTTCTTTCTATGATGAGCTTTAACAAGGCAAAGCGATTTTTTAAAAAAATGAAAGATTTTCTTGTAAAAATAATTTTTGGTGAGGCCCTCAGACTCAACATGGAGGCCTACATCAAGTGACATAGTGCATAGGTGAAGAGGTTGTCTGTTGGAAGACACTGTCTAGCATCACGATTCTGCACTATGCCACACAAGCAGAAACCCCAGCCCGAATTGCTGTCAGACAATTTCTGCGACCACATAATCGCTTACATCACCAAACGAGAACTGGAGGCAAAGACCATGGCTACATTCACCATGTTAAACAATAAGACCGTCCAGAAGAAAAGCAGGAGATTAGAGTCGTCTAATGGCCCTGGTTGAGGCCAATGACGATTATATTGAATAAACTTAGTCTTCTGTATTTCAAGATATTTTTGCGTAATTTTGGTAAATATATCTGTTAAAATCAGATGTTAGGGTTATTTTCATTTTTGCTTAAATTAGACAACAATCAATCAATCAATCAATCAAAAAATATATATATGTGTGTGTGTGTGTGTGTGTGTGTGTGTGTGTGTGTGTGTGTGTGTGTGTGTGTGTGTGTGTGTAAAAAATTAAGATATAAATGTAATATATATCTGTAAAAACGACAATATGAATAAAGACAAAAAGAAAACTTTTCTTTGCAGACGTGTTTCGTCCTCTGACGGATTTTATCGATATATATATATATATATTATCAATATATATATATATATATATATATATATATATATATATATATATATATGAAAAACTACTAAAAAGTTGTAAGTTTAAAAATGTATTTTTTGACAGTATTTATTTATTTCTATTATTATATTTGATATTTCAGACCGTCCTCAGCCTTTCATCAGAAACAAAATTTTAAAATCATTTGTTTCTGATGAAAGGCTGAGGACGGTCTGAAATATCAAATATAATAATAGAAATAAATAAATACTGTCAAAAAAATACATTTTTAAACTTACAACTTTTTAGTAATTTTTCCTATACATATTAAGACAGTATCATTATGCTATATATATATATATATATATATATATAATTTTTTCTCTTTTCCTGCGCAACCAAAACATCTTGCATTCCAATACGTAGCAAATAGAGATTAGGACACAGGCCGGGGCCTGATCAACTTTGGCTGGGTCAACCTGGAGAGAAGGTATGATGTTTTTAAAGGACCGAAACCGTCAATGAATCAGGGTAACATCACTGATGATGTGTCCTAACCGCATCTAAATGATGTATTTTTCAAAAATTGAGTGCTGATATTAATAAAATAGTGCTCGGTATATTATGGCAGAGTTATTAAACATATATTAATGAATATATACATTATTCTTAACACTGTGCATGAAATTCCACCTCGTGCTTCCGATGAGGAATATTATTTATATTTATTAATAATGTGTGTGCATGTGTGTGTCAATGAAAACAAAGGGAAATATTCCCTTTACCAACGCGTTTTACCGAGGTAAATTTAAGGCTTTCATTTTACACCATGTTTTTAGATAAATAATTTGAATATAAATTATACAACTATATAAATATACAATTCTGTTTTATGACAATTCTCGACCAACAAAGACAGAAACATTTGCTCAAAGATGAATGCAGTAATAAAATGCATTGTCTTTGTACTTCATACTTGGAAGAACACAGAATATATCCATCGGAACTTTTGATAAAAACAGCAAGGATGCTGATACTAGTCAGAGAAAGAGAGAAAACTATTTCAAGAACCCGACTCCCTAGTGCGAAGGCAAAAAATACAATACGAGATTATATGTCGGTTAAGGTCATTTATGTATTTAAATTCAGGCCGACATGTCCTCATGGTCGGCGACGATGTCAAGGGTCGTACTTTGCCAATGACGGAGCACTTAGAATAAAAACGATGGTTGATTAAGTAAAAGAAGAAGAGAATAAAGAAAAACATACAAACGAACAGAGAAGAAGATAAAAAAAATCAAGGAAATAATAATAATAATAATAATAATAATAATAATAATAAGAAGAAGAAGAAGAAGAAGAAGAAAAAGAAGAAGAAGAATAACAAGAAGAACAAGAAGACCAAGAAGAAGAAGAATAATAACAAGAACAAGAACAAGAACAAAAAGAAATGTTTTTTTGTCGGACCCGCCTTTCAAATAGTTTTCGCGGAGGGAATCCAAAAATAGTACATTCTTTAAGTCATGTGTTCCGTTAACAGAAAAATTAGCCAACTCACGATATATATATATATATATATATATATATATATATATATGAGGCCAATGGCAATTGTAAACTTAATCTTTTGTATTTCAAGATATTTTTGAGTAATTTTGGTAAATATATGTTAAAATCAGATGTTAGTGTTATTCTCATTTTTGCGTAAATTAAACAACAATCAATCAATCAATCACTCAATTAATCAGTCAATATACACACACACACACACAGACATACACACACACACACACACACACACACACACACATATATATATATATATATATATATGTGCGTGTGTGTGTGTGTGTGTATGTGAAAAGTGTATGTATATAATTATAAATATCTATATATCTATATATATATATATATATATATATATATATATATATATATATATATGCTATTTGTTATATGTATTATATTATTTACATATTATATATGCGTGGTACTTATATATATTACGGTTGAAAGCATCTATTCCCAAGAAACTGATGTAACAACTCAACGTGTTTCTTAAATATTAAAGATGATATTAAAATTACGAATAAAGATTAATGATGTTCTAACAGTGAAGTAATGAGCTTATCATTTTTATTGCATGTACCGCATTTAAGGCCTTGTAAGGCGGATGTGCGTTGTGGTGCATTGGATATCGTCTCGGAACGAGAAATCGGAGAGCCGAGTTCGAATTCCAGCCGAATTCATTGCATTCACTTACGCGCAAATACCCTTGGGAAAGGTATTAATCCGTCTATTCCTTCCAGTTATGGGTTAAATAACAGGACATATTGGGTTCTATAGCCTTGGTCGGCAACCAGTCTACCGCAGAAAGAAATGGCAACCTACTGCGGGATAATCCTCTGCCCAGTCAGTCATGTCTCTTTCGAGACATGATCGCCCAAGCGTGTATCACGTATGGCACTCAGCTGACTGACTGAAGACGTATTGAGATGGTCAAGGACGCATTCCAAAATCTAAGAGTATTAAAAGACAGGAAAATTTCGTCGGAAATAGAGAAAAGAATACTTTATGGTTATGTAATAGCTGTCTTTCTATCTGACAACGAATGCTAGACAACCTCATCAATGATGAATGAAAGCAACCAAAATGTGGTTCTACAGAAGGATGCTGAGGATGTCATGAATCAAACTTGTGAGCAACGACGAGGTTTTGGAAAGAATGGAAACGAAAAGGAAACTTATATTTGACATCTGGAAGAGACAGCTGGGATTTCTGAGACAAGTAATGAGGAAGGAGGGCTTGGAGATTCTGATACTCACAGGACGAATAGAGTGAAAGAGAGACAGGAGAAAGCAACGCGTGATATACTTGATAAGCTTGAGCAAGTGGATAGCAGAGTAAGGTTTGGGAAAAATAACAAGAGAAAAGTTGTCAAGGGATAGGGAGATGTGGAGGGGCATGATCGCCTACGTCCTGAAAGGATATAGCAATAAAACAATAAAAAAGATAAAATGATTCTTTCGCTAGTTTGATCGTAACTGGGTGCTCTCAAGTTGTGAATTTGTATTATATGTACATAGTAAACCTCTCTCAAGAGTTACAGTTAAGAAACTCCCCGGATGTGCATTGTGGTTCAGATGGAGAATTTCTTAACTATTACTCAACTACGTGCACTGTGGTGCAGTGGATATCGGCTCAGAACGAGAAATCAGAGAGGCGAGTTCGAATTCCAGTTGAATTTGTTGCATTCACTTACGCACAAAAACCCTTTGGGAAATATATTAATCCGTCTCTTTTCCCTCCTGCTATGTGTTAAATAGCAGGACAGATTGGGTTCTTTTTTTTTTTTTAATCATATCACCCTAAGCAAGGCGGTGACGCCACTGATGCGCATGGGGCTACTTAAGAGTAGAATTATAGGAAAAGAAGAAAGCCGGAAACCACATCCTAAACAGGAAACAAGGGATGAGCCTCTTCACCTGTTCAAAAGACATGGGTGGAGTGTGAACCGGGCGATAGTTAAGTCTATCTACTCCAATTGAGAACAAAAAAAGAGAAAAGAAAAAAGTGAAAGATTGGGAAAAAGGAAGAAAAAAAAGAAGAAAGCCGGAAACCACATCCTAAACAGGAAACAAGGGATGAGCCTCTTCACCTGTTCAAAAGACATGGGTGGAGTGTGAACCGGGCGATAGTTAAGTCTATCTACTCCAATTGAGAACAAAAAAAGAGAAAAGAAAAAACTGAAAGAAGATTGGGAAAAAGGAAGAAAAAGAAAGAAAAAGCCGGGAACCACATCCTAAACAGGAAACAAGGGATGAGCCTCTTCACCTGTTCAATAGACGTGGGTGGAGTGTGAACCAGGCGATGGTTAAGTCTATCTACTTCAATTGAGAACAAAAAAAGAGAAAAGAAAAAAGTGAAAGATTGGGAAAAAGGAAAAAAAAAAAAAGAAAAAGCCGAGGACCACATCCTAAACAGGAAACAAGGGATGAGCCTCTTCACCTGTTCAAAAGACATGGGTGGAGTGTGAACCGGGCGATAGTTAAGTCTATCTACTCCAATTGAGAACAAAAAAAGAGAAAAGAAAAAACTGAAAGAAGATTGGGAAAAAGGAAGAAAAAAAAAAGAAATAGCCGGGAACCACATCCTAAACAGGAAACAAGGGATGAGCCTCTTCACCTGTTCAATAGACGTGGGTGGAGTGTGAACCGGGCGATAGTTAAGTCTATCTACTCCAATTGAAAAAAAAAAAAAGAAAAAAAAAAGAGAAAAGAAAAAAGTGAAAGATTTGGAAAGAAAAAAAGAACAAAAAGTGACTTATTAAGTTTTAACTTAGTTAAGGCCACAGAAAGTAATGACAACCTACTGCAGAAAAAAAATCTTCTGCCCAGTCAGTCATGTCTCTTTGGAGACATGATTGCCCAAGAGTGTATCACGTATGTCAGTTAACTGACTCGTAAACCATTCATACTGCAATGAATTTCTTCATAACAGGGCTCTCCAAAGGTGTGACCTTGTGTCATATGAAAATAGTACATATCTCCATAGAGCAATGGTTAGCAAGTTCGTAGCGTAATAATTGATTGACGTTTTATAGTGAATAAATATTTTGACATCATCGCTTAATAATTGCTACATGACCATACCACACGTTATTTCCACAACGAGTAAAGCGGTTACTCCGAAAGTAACGCTTCCTTATATTATATTGACCCAATGTGTCAGAGGGTGTACGTTCGTGACATCTCAGAAGTATTAAAATCTTAGCTACAACGACTCATATTGCAAATAAAGTAGGCGTATGTGGTTGATTTTATCATTGAGGAAAAAAATAGCACCCATTGGCTTTCATCCATGATCGGCAAACGTTTATGAAGACCAAACAATGGATGTGAGCACAGTTAAAAGAAGGATAATAATTTTTCAGCTGTGGCTACAGTAACGTGGGAATAAAGCCAAGTTCCACGAAATAAACGATTTTACCATATCGTTTGCGACTTTGGCGATTATGGCATCGGAAAGTTTCCTCTATCTAAGAGTTTTGTTGTCCTCTGGTCATTAGTGGAAGTTTCTATGGAAATGAATACGAGACATGTTTTTCTCAGCATCACTCCATCATTTGAATTACATTTCTATAATAAAATCAGTCACATTGCATTTTAAAGTAACATTATTTGCAATGAGTTTTCATCTGCCGAGAATATTCATAGTCAAATTACGTGCCATGCGTTTTTCATAGTAAAATTCGTTTCCAATGTATTTTTATAGTAAAAATAATGTCCAACGCATTTTTATAAGAAAAATCATTTCAAATGGAATTTCATAATAAAAATCATTTCCAATGCATTTTCATAATAAAAATCATTTCCAATGCATTTTCAAAATAGAAATAATTTTTATATACATTTTCATAATAAAAAGCAATTGCAATGCATTTTCATAATAAAAATCATTTCTAATGCATTTTCATAGTAAAAATCATTTCCAATGCATTTTCATAATAAAAAATCATTTCCAATGCATTTTCATAAAAATCATTTCCAATGCATTTTCATAATAAAAAAATCATTTCCAATGCATTTTCATAGAAATCATTTCCAATGCATTTTCATAGTAAAAATCATTTCCAATGCATTTTCATAAAAATCATTTCCAATGCATTTTCATAGAAATCATTTCCAATGCATTTTCATAGTAAAAATCATTTCCAATGCATTTTCATAATAAAAAATCATTTCCAATGCATTTTCATAATAAAAAATCATTTCCAATGCATTTTCATAAAAATCATTTCCAATGCATTTTCATAATAAAAAATCATTTCCAATGCATTTTCATAAAAATCATTTCCAATACATTTTCAAAATAGAAATAATTTTTATATACATTTTCATAATAAAAAGCAATTGCAATGCATTTTCATAATAAAAATCATTTCCAATGCATTTTCATAGTAAAAATCATTTCCAATGCATTTTCATAAAAATCATTTCCAATGCATTTTCATAGAAATCATTTCCAATGCATTTTCATAGTAAAAATCATTTCCAATGCATTTTCATAATAAAAAATCATTTCCAATGCATTTTCATAATAAAAAATCATTTCCAATGCATTTTCATAAAAATCATTTCCAATGCATTTTCATAATAAAAAATCATTTCCAATGCATTTTCATAAAAATCATTTCCAATACATTTTCAAAATAGAAATAATTTTTATATACATTTTCATAATAAAAAGCAATTGCAATGCATTTTCATAATAAAAATCATTTCCAATGCATTTTCATAATAAAAATCATTTCCAATGCATTTTCATAGTAAAAATCATTTCCAATGCATTTGCATTATAATAATTTATAAACTTCATTATTAAGTTGTCATTTTTTTCAATCATATTCTTCTGAGCGAAATATTGGCGGTAGCTATGTTATTCAGGATAGTTAATTTCCGAAAATAAAATATTTTTATTTCTATTAAATAAAGTATACAGGCTAGTTGTGCTGTCCCATATATTACTTAAACCATCCTGTTTCCTTCAAAACGCGTTTAAGAAGCTGTTTGTGATATATGAACACATGATTTCAATAGTTTCCGTCTCCGGAAAGCTTTCCTAGGCGGCCCCCTTCATAACAATTTCCTGTAAAAAGTGAAAATGATTGTATGTTTTATTTGTACAAAAGTAAATTCGTAGTTCCTACTATACTTCGCCATTTACAAGCAACATTTATCTTTGAAATATTAATACTTGTTGTAAGGATTGGTGTTTGTAAATATTCCGCCATTTTGTTAACGGTCGCTACAATCTAGGATGATTTAAAAAAATACGTCTAAATTCAAAGTACAGGGTACCCAGTAAAAAAGCGGAATAATTGACATTTAATAACCTTGAATAAATTGTTTGAATATTCATGACCTTGAATAATCATTTGACTCTCGCGTAATAACTTAACTCTGATTGGTTCTTTCATTATTAATTGCAGAACGATGCTGTGACTCGTCATTTAAAAGTTATTTGCAGACTATTTTCTATCTCGTATGGCTAAACATTTCGCTGATTTTGAACGTCCAGTTATTGTACTTTTCAAAGAAGAACACCCGGCGTAGCGATTGACGAAATGGACAGAAATTCCTCCTGAATGTTTCACTTACTTCAGTCATCACCATTCTTTAACGGTTATCTGCTGTCTTTCTGAATTTACCGCTTTTTTACTGGGGAAACTGTAGTTACTGCCAAAATATGGACTGAATAACTTTTTAAAACATATTTAAAGTAACTTAAATGTTTCCTTTTAGTAAAATATTTCGTTTACTTGAAAGGTAATAGCCTACAGATCATCTATGAAAAATAGAAATAAAATAATTTTCTGTATTTCAATAAAGTTTTCAGATATTTTTAAAAACGTCACGTGACCGTCGATCTGTCATTTAAAATGAAAAAGATTGACAACAAATTTAAGACAATTTAAGAATCTTTTAAAAACTAAATACGTGACCTAGAGATTTACTTCTCGAATGATGTTGTAAATGACTGCTTAATTAGCATAAATAAAGGACATTAACCTAAAACTTGTGAGAGAAATTCGATAGACGGAATTCTTTGGGAGCCATCAATGGTTGTGCTGACATTAATCGTGACCGAATGCATGAACGTGCAAGCCTTGTTTAGATTGTTAATTACGCCAGATAACCCACTCTCTCTCCCAGAAACTGTAACTAAGATCTGTTTAGCATTCTTGCAGTATAAACCACAGGTAGGCACTGTACTAAACAAACGTAAACGTGCCTGAGCATGTGTCTGCAACAAAGATTGGCTTGTCGCCTTCGTAGATGGGCATTCCCAGATAAAAGTGGTTAGCCATTTTTTTTTATTTATATCTATTATATATTGTTTTTATTTATAAGATCCAACGGAGAATCTGTAGTGTGATAGACCCCGACTTGGCAGCTCGGATACAGTCATTTTCTCACCGGCGCAATGTGACTTCCCTGTGTCTCTCCTGCAAATACTTTCAGGGCTTCTGCTCCGATGAACTTGCTCACTGGTGCCCCCTATATATAAATTTACTCGAGCGACAAGATTAGCAAATAGGTCCCACTCTTTTACTGGGAAACCAATCAATTGTAAACGCAAATTCTACTTCAGTAGCTTCTTTTCTCGCACTTCTCGCCTGTTGAATTCCCTTCCATTTACTTGTTTTCCAGGCAGCAATAATCTCCAAGAATTTAAATGTAAAGTCAATAGTCATCTCCTATCTCACTAACCTGCATCCTCTCTCTCTCTCTCTCTCTCTCTCTCTCTCTCTCTCTCATGCTCCTTTCTCCGTCCATTCCACTCTCATCAGTCTTCTCATCCTTCTTTACCCACTTCCTGACACCCCCTATAACCTGTCACTCTTTCCCATAACTGTCCTTTTATGTAACCCCTGCAAAACAGTGGCTTGGGGCGATATATATATATATATATATATATATATATATATATATATATATATATATATGTATTGATTGATAGCACTATAATTAACTGAGAATTATAGTGTGCTCATTTAAAGAACCTGGTTCAAACTGTCTGCATACCAGCATAGCTAGCTAGCTATGTATATATTTCTATCTCAGTCTCTTCATATCTATCTATCTATCTATCTATCTATCTATCTATCTATCTATCTATCTATCTAAATCCTTTATCTCGTTTTTTGCATCACTCTCTCTCTAGTTATATGTAAATTACTGACTAATTAACAGGCTAAGGACTATATAAATAAGCGGGGAAGTGGTGACAGAATATGATCCATGGTATTAACGACTATGGACAAAGAAAATACTAAGGAAACCACATTTCATAAAGTCGGATTGATTAACATCATTTTGAAAAAATATCAGACAAAAATTGACTTCTGTGACCGCAAAAAAACCCCCCAAAAAAACGAATAAACGGAACGTAAAAAAAAAAAAAACGGTTTTTCTCTTGATACCGCTAGTATTTGAACTCTCTTTACTCTTTAGCAATGTTTATTGTTTTAAAAAGCAATAATTATAATTGTAATTAAATCTAAACATATTTTGTTCTTGTGAATAGAAATAATAAACGCTATAAATGATAAACATTATTTTTTATCTTGCTTATTGAAATGGTTGGCAAAACATTAGCTAAATAAAATGATAAATAAGAAGGATTTCCTTATAGTCGGTTCACATATTTTAATAATAATGTTTATAAATTTATGAATACAAAATCAGTCACTTTCTCACCGAAGTGGCATGGCTTTCCTCTGTCTATTCTACAAATATTTTCATGGCAACTGGTCTGATGAGCTTTTTTTTCTGCAAAACTGACCACGTGAATTTAAGCGTGCTGCTTGAATGGCATTTAGGTCCCACCATTTTACCATTGAAATAGTTAAATATAACCGTCATTTCTACTCCAACAGTTTATTTTCTCGCACTTCCTGCCTTTGGAACTCCCTTCCGTTTACTTGCTTCCTTGATGGCTACAATTTCTAAAATTTAAATGAAACGTCAATTGCCATATCCTACTTCCCTAAATCCCACTCACCTTTTATCCTTTCTTAGGCATCCCCTGTACATTTTTCTTTCACTGTAACCCACTCCACACCAGTGGCGGTCCTGCCTTGCTTGAAGTGAAATGATTATGAAAATAATAAAAAAAGATTGATATCAATTAAGATTATGCTGTTGTATCTTGTGGTATTGGTAGAGCATTTTACATTAGGGCAGTTTGAGTTTGCACATTGTTTAAAGAAATAATCATTGCAGTCAGTGTGAAACCTTGGGTCTAATGTAGTAATCCTGCACATATATAAATCTACACCCGCCCGTGCATTGAATACTGTTGCCATATCTGGTCGGGTGCCCCTGCTAGCCACCTAAGTGTCCTTGACAAAATCCAACGGAGAATTTGTAATGTGATCGATCCCGATTTGGCAGCTCAGATAAAGTCACTTTCTCACTGGCGCAACGTAGCTTCCCTGTGCCTCTTCTACAAATACTTCCACGGCTTCTGCTCCAATGAACTTAGCTTACTGGTGCCCCCTATATATGAATTTACTCGAGCAACAAGATTAGCAATTAGGTCCCACCCTTTTACTGGGGAAAAACAATAAAATGTAAACGCAAATTCTACTCCAGCAGCTTCTTTGACAGGTCATTTGCTGCTGGGAGTGGTGATAAGTCCAAACATTTTGAAATTTCCCTTTAAAGTCAATGAAAGTCTTATTTGCTGGCAAAATAATTTCGTGTTAAACCGCTTGTTTCATGCATCTTGTTCAGAACACAATTTGCAAAACTTCAGTAAATTATAAATTTTATAAGGCTCTGCTATAAAGCTTTCACTGATCACCGGAATTAAATTCCAACGTTCTGATTTTGAACCTACACTTAATCTTGAATTTATTTTCCTCAAAGAACAATAAGGAATTGGAGAAAAAAAATGTCTCGTTACTTACCAAACTTTCAAATGAGAGCAATACCAAGCTCCCAAAATCTTCCTGTCCTATTCTACGTTACGTGTTGCTTGTGTAAAATCAAATGTTGAATTCAAATAATGACTGTTTTCGATAGAACGGGTTAAAAAAAAAAAAAGCAATTGAACAAAAGCGTCAGAGAATGACCAAACAGATGAGCGTCGTCGTCTAGATGGGTAACACGAGATACCCGTCTCTTTGCAAAACCCGGCAAAAATGAATACAGCTTAGTTGGAATGTCCTACCCGCCTGAAATCGTACCATCTCATTATTCTTTATTTTGCTCCTTACATAATTCTCCTGATGAGAAGAACATCAGTTGTGTCGAAGTCTGTAACCATCCCCGTACCTCCAGAATGATGCCAAGTTTCGCTAGGATAGGAATCATGAAATTGTCCTAAAGGCGGCGAAAAGTAGTGAAAGAAATCCTTGCGTACAGGACTGAATAAATCTATTTTGATACATCTGAATAATGTTTCTTAACTTCCAAGTTTTGAACGGATGAAACCACGAAGCTGTTTTAAAGGTGTCGAAAGATGGTGAAACAAATCCTTGCGTATAAATCTATGTAGAAACATCTGAATCCGTTTGAGGAAAAAACAAAACAAAACAAAACAAAATACGCTACAGACTTTCTTTCAAACCCAATATTAACTACCTCCAAATATTTGTATTTAGAAACAGGCCCCAGGAATGTATCCTGTTCATAATTATGGGGCCTCTGATATTTATCTATACTGGGGCGTGTTTCTGTTGCCATGTTAATGTAATCTTCTTTCAATATACACCGATAGATTATTCGGTCGGTTGCATTTGTCAGCCCAAAGCCGGACGCTACATGAATGGAAACGTTATCTTGCCTTTATGACAGTAGTGTAGACGCATGCCATAAACAGCGGATTTTTATAAAAGTAGATTACAATAATTGACTCCCCTCCTTGATAAAGATGACAACATGAACAAGAACTGGGGCCAAGGGACAAGGTACTGGGTACATACCCTAGTGTTTTTTTCTCCAATCGATTCTTTTTAATGTTTTTATTATTAGTTGTTTTATTCGTCTGAACACAGCACGAAACAATATTTCTATTGTTTTGTGGATATTCGTATTTGAAATAGACGCTCCATTTTTATTGTTCGACCTTGTAGATATTTTAATAGAGAAAATAAGTTCACTGGCGGGGATTGAACTTGCTTCCTCTGGAGCTTTCTAGAAATTTCTGGAGCCTTCTAGAACTTTCTGGATTGAAAAGAAACCACTGAGGAGTTAAGACATCATCGTGATGCCTTCACAAAAAAAAAATGTTAAAGAGAGAGATTACTTAGAACAAAAAAGGGAGGAAGCTGTGGAGAGCCATGTTCCTCCTGAAGTGACATAGCACATAAAAAAAACTCATGTGAATGACAAAACAGAGACAAAGAGGGATGGAAAAAAAGATAAAAATATGTGAGAGCAAAAAAAAAAATGACAGGAAGTTGTGGAGAGTCATGATTACGAACGTTCTGAAAGGACTTGGCATATAAAAGAATAATTATATGTATTTTATATAGGTAAATCAATGTGATGTGAATTACACGGTTCAAACATTATACAGTGATAATTTTAGATCAACATTCAACTACTAAGAGCACTTAAGCTTAACGATGCACCTCGTAATAAAATTTTAAGACATGTTATCTGGTATGTAATGGTCGCGTGTTTGAGCCACTCGACGTGGTGTTAGCAGGCTTGTTTCGCTAAAATCTGTTAGTAGCGAGTTCAATCCTCACTGGGTACCCCATACTTTCGGCCTCAGGCCGCATCTACTTGGCGTTTAGAAAATCCAATATAATAGCTGAGTTTTTAAAAAGTTAGCATTATCAAAGAAATTAACGGATTATATTTTAAATCCGACATTATTTCCCGTTATTCCAAATTTTCATTTTAGATGTTCAGATGTTTGCGTAGACGCCCTGTTTATTTAATTATTTTTTCTTTCTTCAACGGTGAGATGTGCGTTGTGGTGCAGTGGATATCGACTCGGAATGACAAATCGGGAAGCCGAGTTCGAATACCAGTTGAATTCCTTGCATTCACGTATGCACAAATACTCTTGGGAAAGGTATTAATCCGTCTCTTCCCTCCATTTATGCGTCAAATAATAAGACAGATTAGTTCTGTAGCCTTGGCTGGCAACCAGTCTACCGCGGAAAGCAATGGCAACCTACTGCGGGATAATCTTCTGCCCAGTCAGTCATGTCTCTTTCGAGGCAAGATCAACCAAAGTGTGTATCCCGTATAGCATTTTAACTGACTAACTGAACTACATCTGCGCATTTGTGAGAGACTCGATGCAGAAAATTGAGTCCTTCCGGGCTGAGACGGTCAGCGTTGCCGAATTATACGGTGGTTTCCTTTATTTTTTTAATTGTATCGCCCCAAGCAAGGTATTTTATTGTCACTGTTTTGCAGGGGGTTACAAAGAAGGACAGTTATGAGAAAGAGTAACAGGTTATAGAGGGTGTCAGGAAGTGGGTAAGAGAAGGATGAAAATACTGATGAGAGTGGAGTGGACGGAGAAAGGAGCATGAGAGAGAGGATGCAGGTTAGTGAGATAGGAGATGACTATTGACTTTACATTTAAATTCTTGGAGATTATAGCTGTCGGGAAAGCAAGTAAATGGAAGGGAATTCCACAGGCGGGAAGGGAGAGAAAAGAAGCTGATGGTGTAGAATTTGCGTTTACAATTTATTGGTTTCCCAGTAAAAGAGTGGGACCTAGTTGCTAATCTTGTGGCTCGAGTAAATTTATATATAGGGGGCACCAGTGAGTCACATTCCTCTACAGAGAGTGTTATAGACTTTCGTACTCTGCCGGAGATCACATTAAAAACGAAACAAAAAGAAAGAAAACGTTTATATTAATTATATTTAACTCTTCCTGGGATCACGTTTCTCAACTGAAATGAAGTGGAGTGACTACACTGAGTCAGTTGCTAGGGGTCTGCTGCTGGGAAAGTTGGTTCACTACGTCGTACCACGCAATTTTCTTGTCCGAATCCATTTTGCCATTTATAACTCTCACCATTTATTGAACATTGCTATCATATCTGGTCTGCTGCTTTTCAGAAGTTTCAAGATTGCAGTTCTTACAATAGTGCAGAAAATCGATAATATATATATATATATAGCAATATGTTTGTGTGCGTGTCTGTTTCTCTGCCTGTATGTCTGTATTTTTTTCAGCTCTTTTAATTTAGTTTTTGCTTCGAGTTCGGTTCTAAGTAGGTATAATTGTAGTTCTTAGTCTCAGCCATGATACCATTTACTCAGAGGACTTATTTAGCCTTCAAAATTCAGTTTACGACGAAAAAACTTATTTGATATCGATGCCAGGCAATCAAAATTTGACTTACATCGATTCATTTTTCTTTCAGTCTACGGTTTTCACTTTAACTGGAAACAACTATTGCTTTTTAGTCTTTCGTGCCAACGTCCAAAGAGTCTGTGCTCCAGGACCATGGATTAGTTTTAAAGCTTTCATTACACCCGAGCAACGCCGGGCTATACTGCTAGTTCTTTAAAAAAAAAGTAACGATAATCGGCATCTTCTGTTGACTAGTTTTTTTTTATTGTCATTTCACCATCTTTATGTCTTCTTTTTCACACCTAGTAATCCTTTTTAGCTTCAGCGGCATTGTCCTTTCGCTTTGAATGATATATATATATATACATTAAAAAAAAAAAAAAAACTTTTCCGTTACACCCAATGGTGTGTAGGGTAACGTTTTTGCTGTTTCCGTAAAAAAGTTTTATTTATTTATTTATTTTATTTATTCATTTTTATGGGGTAGGGTTGTTAGCCCTTACGCCCAACTCCCAAACCTGGAGGAAGGTGATTTTGTAAGCGTAGCTTAGACGTGAGACACGGCCGAAAGTAGAGGCCACCCAGTGAGGATCGAACTCACTAAGTTATAATGATTCCAGTGAGACGACCTTGCTAAACCACACCGAGGTGCCCGTATATATATATATATATATATATATATATATATATATATATATATATATATGGAGCGTCCGGGTCGGATGGGGGTAGCCATCGGATAAAGGCAACTAAATGTCTACGTGTTAGTGTATGTATGTATATAGGTGCACATTTGTTTTTTGTACTAGTAGACATATTGGTATTTTGTTTTACTTGGTGATGTGTAAGTGTTTGTTTGCATATATTTGTATGTGTGTGTCTATGTCTTGTATATTTATATATATATATATTCTTTTGTATTTATATATATTCGTGTGTATATTTGTTTATGTGTCTATGTATGTGTGTCTATGTGTACATATATGAATGTGTATATGTATATTTGTGTGTATATGTATATTTGTGTGTGTATATATATATATATATATACACACAAATATACATATGTATGTGTGTCTATGTATGTGTGTCTATGTGTACATATATGAATGTGTATATGTATATTTGTGTGTATATGTATATTTGTGTGTGTATATATATATATATATATATATATATATATATATATATATATATATATATATGCGCGTATGCTTTTTGTGTGTGAATATTCCTGCGAGTATATGCCAGAATTTTTAAGTATTTTCATGTATGTGGTTATATTTTTTATTTTGTATATGATGATCTGTGGAGTTTTTAGTCTCGTACATTTTGTATTTAGTTTGTCTATTTGCGGGAGTATATATCTAATTAAGTTTATTTATTCATGCACTGAAATATGATTGTGTCTGTCTTGACCTCATTCATTCAACGTTCTTGTCCTCTTAAGAATTCGTTCTTACGTGTATCCAATATTGTAGCCTTTACAGTCGCTTTCCAAACCTGGCTTTAAAATTTAACATGCCAGTGTATGAGTGTATACACATCTATTTGTCCATGTGTGGATGTTTGTAGGTTTGTACGTGTGTGTTCATGTCTTCTCCTCATTTAATATCTGAATAACTTCATAATAATCTAAATCTAATTATTTGTTAAACTTAGAATTTAAAATTCACAATAAAAATTAAGTGAATCTAATAGTCGATTAATAATTGCTGATCTCATTTTAATCAAATATTAATATTAATGCCCCCCAAATTGTTTTTAATTTCTGTTCTCATATTCTTCAAATTAGAAATTACTTTATTTTGATTGGTATGCACTGTTTATATAACAATGACTCTCTGATTAAGGGGGTTGGGCAAGTTTTTAACCTTTTAAAACTTGAAGCAAACGAAATAGCTGCTATTGTAGTGATAGTATAACATATTTATGTTATAATATATATATATATATATATATATATATATATATATATATATATATATATATATATATAATACAGCTCTGTTCATCCATTGTTTTATTAACACCTGAATAATAATACTGTACATATGTACACCCTCCTCATATGTATAGTTATTAATGTACATCACTATATATATATATATATATATATATATATATATATATGCTAAATCTATATTACCTTTAGACAAAAAGATTAATTTTGGTTAATTTTTAGCAAAGCCCTTACAATATATATAATAATTCAGTTCCATTCGTAATAAGCCGCCTTAAATTTAGTTTCTTAAATTTTAAAAATAATTAAAATTAAATTTAACTCTTGATTTGCGAATATCCTTTAGATATTTAAGTAAATTATGTTCGGGAATATGTGTGTGTGTGTGTGTGTGTGTGTGTGTGTGTGTGTGTGTGTGTGTGTGTGTGTGTGTGTGTGTGTGTGAACTTGTAGTAATGGACTTTTGGGATTTACCTTTGAAAATATTTTCAATTGTAAACTTTAAATTTAAGATTTATATTTAAATTTGTATGTCCAAATATTTTCTATAACATTTTTCTGTCATTATTTATTTAAACTAAAATCTCTTTGGTAAATTTTTCAATGTTTTTTTTCAACACTGATGGCAGCAGTTTTCTTTTCTTTTTCTTTTTTTCTATCCAAAAATATTTTCTTAGCTTATTTCCCAGTCAACCACCCGTTCCCCATTTTGTTTTTCCTTTCGTTCCCCCTACCACTTCTATCTCTCTGACATGGCTAAATTTTAACCTTTAAATTCTTGACTGTTGTATGGGGGAGGGGTATGTTTTCTAATATGAGACATAGGTATCTGTTTCCCCCATTTTACTTCATTAAATTCAAAAACTGTTAATCCCACCCCATTTTATTTTCCTGTGTATGGATGATATTTTTGGGGACTTCTACCGGTATAAAATCTTTTAACACATTTGAGGATTTCCTCGTAGTAATGGCTATTCAACGGATTTAAATATCGAAATTTTTGTTTTATTTTATTTACATATATATATATATATATATATATATATATATATATATATAGTGACTTAAATTAATAGCTATACACATAAGGAGTATGTACATATATATAGTAATATTATTTAGGTGCTAATAAAACATTGCTCTTTATATGAACAGACCTGTATTACACACACACACACATATAGTGATAATACACACACACACACACACACACACACACACACACACATATATATATATATATATATATATATATATATATATATATATATATATATCGGGCGTTTATAGTGATAATATACATGCTAAAAAGTTTGCCTTCTACTACTGTGCACCCATGGCCCAGAGGTAGAATCGCCAACTGACGCCGCTTTGGTCGGGTTTCAATCCTGGGTTAGAAGCAATCGGAGTCTAACCGTACTGATGAACTGTGATACAGCGAAACAGATCTGTCTGCGGATGACTATATATATATATATATATATATATATATATATATATATATATATACCATTGCAATAACAAAATTACAATATATATATATATATATATATGCAGTGTAACCCTGATATAAGAGCGTTGTAGGGACCGGAT
This sequence comes from Ascarosepion bandense, assembly GCA_037127315.1. Classification (NCBI taxonomy): domain Eukaryota; kingdom Metazoa; phylum Mollusca; class Cephalopoda; order Sepiida; family Sepiidae; genus Ascarosepion; species Ascarosepion bandense. The sequence goes on along the minus strand of JBBBDQ010001839.1, from coordinate 1,442,118 downwards.
AAAAGTTATCTTATATTCAAGTTTCTCTTATATCAGGGTTTATCTTATATCCGAGTTTGGTCTATTTTATATACATTACCACATGCTCTAATTTGGGACCAGAGAAAATCTCTCTTATATCCGGGTTATACTGCATATATATATATATATATATAGGGTGCGACGGATAATGTATCGTTGAAATGGCGCAAAAATAAAAATTAAATTTTAAACAGATGTATTTACTGAATTACACAAAAATATCTTGAAATACTGAAGACGAAATTTATTCAGTAACATCACTAGTGGCTTCAAACACGGCCTCGTGACTACTTCTTAATCGCCTGTAATTCTTCTTGATGATCTCCATGTTTAAATTGGTGAATGCTGCCATAATTCTTGCCTTCAATTCGTCTTTGGTGTTATAAGGAGTTTTCCTGGTCTCTCACACAACTGCGCCTCACAAATAATAATTAAGGGGGTTGCAGTCTAGGGGGTTAGGTGGCCAAATGTAAGGGATGATGTGGGGTCGCAGATGTTGACTGACAGCTATGACTGGGTTTTCTTGTCTGTGTGGCATGGTGCAGAGTTCTGTTTGCAGACATAAGCTCTTTTAGAAGCCACTCTCTTGACACAAGGTAGCACTACCTCCTCAAAGCACATGATATAGACCTCTGTGTTGAATCTGAGGTCCTGTGGAAAGATGTATGAAGGCTCAACGTCGCCATCACTAATGATCACTCAAAAAAACTTTGTAATTACCAATAGACTCCTCCGACTCTTTCCTTTACACTGTCCTAAGATTTACGCCCCATAAACTGTGAAAGGTTTGTATTGGATCTTCCGGTGCGAATGCCTAGCTGAATACCATGCCGTTTCCATATTTCTAATGAAGTAAATTTCGTTATGATGCTCATTTTCTCACCTGTGCAGTTGACAAAATTAAAAACAACGTGAACGCCCCAAATAAAAAATATAAACTCATCTCTCACTGTGTGTATGAGGGTGGCAACATATCTTCATTTAAACATGTTTGATTAAATAATTTAGTCATATATCTATTTATCTTTTAAGCCTTTCGTAGTAGGCCTATCACGTTGAACACACCGGTTCTCGCTCGATCACCGAAGTTAAGCAACGTTGAGCCTGGTCAGTACTTAGATGGGTGACCGTTTAGAAATACCAGGTGCTGTAAGCGTTTAGTGACGGATGTGCGTTGTGGTGTAGTGAATATCGGCTCGGATAGAGAAATGGGTGAGCCGAGTTCGAATTCCAGTTGATATACCCTGCATTCACTTAAGCACTAGTACCTTTATGGAAGGTATTAATCCATCCCTTCCCTCCAGTTATGGGTTAAATAACAAGGGGACCCTGCTCTTAAAAATGGATCTTGATACTCGAAAAGAAAAATGTTGTAAAAATAAAAAAAATAACCTTACCCAAAAAATCATTGGTTATGACCTTAAATGATCCCATAAGAATTGATAGGTCGTTAAACCTCAAAACAAAAAAAAACTTTCGTCGTGACGAATAAGTTTCCTGGCAAGGTGATTAAATAATTTAGACATATTACATCTGTTTAGTTTTATTTTAATCCTTTTGTAGGGACGGATAAGTTTCCTGGTATTGTGAATAATTCATTTAGTCATATTATATCTATAATATACTTTCATTTTAATCCACTCGTAGTGAAGAATAGGTTTCCTGACATAGTGATTAAATAATTTAGACATATTACACTATTTCATTTTATTTCATTCATTTCTTAGTGACGAATAAGTTTCCTGGCATGGTGTTTAAAAACAACATTAAAAGAGCTGTATAATGAAAAAACGATGCCGTTAATTCTTACTGATTTTAATCACCATTTTAATCACCAGGAAACTTATTAGTTGCTACGAAAGGATTAAAATAAAAATAAATAGACAACACACACACACACACACACACACACACACACACACACACACACACATATATATATATATAAACAGACTAACATGCATAATAAAAATTCCAAGGGAAACGGTTGAATTCCCCTCATTTTAACATCTCGTGACATTGAAGGAGTTCTAAAACTAAAATATATTCTGTTAATCTTTTTGAATGATTTGCGAGCGTTTTTTTTTTAAGTTGCCA